>JZKD02S1981497.1:275681-291346 GCA_000966675.3 Picea glauca | reverse complement strand
ATCTGTGGAGATAAATATTTGAGAATCACTTCTCCTTTCTAGACTTCATCATGGAGAATGTAATGCTCAATTTCAATGTACTTCAGTCTTTCTAGAACACTGGTTTTCTCTGAAGGCTTTATATATCTCTGATCATTATAGTATATCATAGTTGGATTCAACTCTTTTTTTTCCTTCTATCATATAGCATCATGGAAAGGCTCAAACTGGAACATATCCAAGTGTTACTTCTTATGTCATCATGAGTGTTTGTCATGGATTAGAAAAACATCATCCTGGACTTCTGAGTAACCATTCTGATACAATATATCTATTATAGAAACTTTTCACCACACTTATGCTATGCATTGGAGGCTCTACACAATTTTTTTTTAATCCATACAAGATCTTCTTCCATATGCATACAAGAGTCTCTTTCTGGTATACCTAAAAACCTTGGGGTTTCTCTACATATGCTTATTGTTCAATTACTCTGTTGAAGATAACTTTCCTTACATTCATCTGATGTAAACTCCAGCCCATGGATATTGCATGAGATATAATGTATCAGGTAGAGGTATGTCTGGAACAAGCTATCATCATAGTCCTCTCCCTCCATCTCGGAAAACCTTTAGTTCTGGATCTCGCAATGCTTTCATTCATAAGTCTTCCATACAGTGTTCTTCATCAAATATTTCATTTCTTCTACTTGATTTCTTCTAGAGAGTTCAAATCAAGATGGTAGTCTTGTGATTCTCGATATAATGACTGCTTGTTTTGGATTTTCTTTCTCTCTTCGAATCTTCATGGTATTCTTCATATTTCGCTTTAGCTCTTGGGTCCATGGATTTTTCTATAGATTCCATGCCTCGAAGATTATGAATTATTCCTTTCATCATAGGATCATGGATGTGGATGAACAACCAAGGATACTTTAAGGCTTCTTTTCGAATAAGACTTCTTCTAAAGTCAAACTGAACATGTGTTTCTTTTTATGGCTACTACCATCAATGGGAACATGGATATATAATTCATATTCATTGATGTATCATATTATTTAGAATTATATCCCTCCCAATCCTTGCTTGATGCATGAATTCGTGCTCTTTTTTTGGAATTATATAATCGGCCCCCTCCAAGTAAGAGATTCCACTCTTCCGTCTCCATCCTTATTGTCGTCTGCAAAGTGTCACAAGTTTTTTTCTAATTTCCTCTTAATTGTTGACTTCTTTCTATTTTTACTTATTCCAGGTTTCTTCAAGTTTGATTCTGATTTTGTCTTATCTTTCAGCTGTTACTTATGTTAATATCTTCCACATGAATTGTTACCAAGGATTGTCTATGTACTTCACATTTTCATGTGTATTTCTTGACTTGTAGTCATCCTGATAGAAATCCTTATCTTGTTATTCTTCCATAGGTATTGTTTCTCTTTGAACATATTATCTTCTAAGAAATAGATATGCGATATATGTACAAAAACTATGTAAACATGGTATGTACAGGATTTATGAAGAATATTGTTACCTTATCTTAGAAGAATAAGTTTGTTTTATCTTGCTTGGCCTTCTTTGAGGGTTCCCTTTCTTCGACAACTGATGCTTTGTGTGTTTCCTTCATTTTATTTAGCTCAGGACAATGATTCTTGTAGTGACCATATTTTCGACATTTGAAGCATTGTATTTTTGACATATATTTCTCTTGATTTGGCTTCTTCCTTGAGAAAATCTTCCTTTTATTCATGAAATTATTGAACCTTGATGTGAAGGCTTGATCATTGTATTTCTTTTTGGGTTTCTCTTTTTCACTAATCCTTGATTCTTCTTGTGCACAACAATTCCAAAGTTATTCAAATGTAGGATACTCCTTCCTTCTGTTCATGCTTGCAGCAAATGCATCCCATGTCTTGGGAAGACTATTGAGTACTATATTTACTGGTTCCTTTTGTGAAATGATCTCTTCAATAGCATGCATTTGATCTCTTAACTGATATATTCTCACACAGTATGATGTTATGTTTTCATCATCATTCATTTTCATATCACATAGCTCATTCTTCAGACTCATTATCTGTCCAATGTTTCTGACTAAGAAGAGGTTTTTTAGGGCATCATACATCTTCTTAGATGAGTCAAGATGGCATATGTAGGGTATCAAGTGGTCTTTTATAGACTCCCCTATAATACTCATGGCATTGATGTCACTGTCTTTGAATTTTTCCATAACTGCAATGTTCTAAGGTTCCTTCTCTTTTCCTTCTTCGAACTGTGGTTCCACGATATTTCCTTTCACAATATCCAACACTATATTCTTGGCAAGGATGAGGTCATTCCTTGTCTTCCATTCTCTAAATTTATAATCCCCTTCTAACTTGTTTTCTAACTTCATAGAGTAAGTCATAACTGCTTTGACTTGGTCAACTTTTGACCAAAAAATCAAACTTGTTGTCTTAGCTTGCTTAGAGTATCAGGAGATGCGCTAGGATAGGGTGCACTAGGATATCCAAAAACTAGGTCAATCTCTTCAGTTAAAGTGCCTCAATAAGAGGTTTAGGGTTTCGTTGTTGCAACAAAAGATGGCTGCAACTACAACTGTAACTAAGAAAATCCTCCCAATCTATCTTCCAGTAGTTATACTGTCCGAAGATAGTGTGGGCCCATAACCTGTTAGAAAGTAATAAATGTTCTCGTTTAACCATAGAAAATATAACAATATCGTCACCCAACTATAGGTCGATAGAAATTTCAAGCCTAAACCAGGAATACAGATTGCAGTACTTGTCGGCTGGAGTTGCTCCCCAGACTTGCGCACTTGCCCAGTTTTTGTAGTGCACACTTCTTCCTAGCTGAAATTTTGAACTGTGTGTACAAAATGAGGTCTGGCTACTTTTATTTATACTATTTTCCTGATCTGTCTAGACCAACTTCACATTCTGGAGGCTAAATACTTAATATTAAATATTTCCTTTACTCGACTTGTATTCCAAGTTTAAGTTTAATGCTTTAGGGTTTCTTATTTCTTCCCAGAATATTATATTCTCATCAGGGTTACACGTGGAGGTAAATACCTCTTAGAAAATAATGGATGTGCTCGTTTAACCATAGACAATATAGCAATATTGTCACCCAACCATAGGAGAAAGCCACCCCGAGCACCTTAACCTTGATAGAGAATGATTCTGGAAGAAAACCAGTATCCAACCAAGGCTAATGCATAAATATAACCAATATTGATCAGAAAGTCCAACCATAACCAATAGAATGTCCCAGCCTAAACCAGGAAACCAGATTGCAACAATTGCTCCCCAGACTTGTGCACTAGCCTAGTTCCTGCAGTGCCCACTTTTTCCTAGCTACAATTATGAGCACTGTATACAAAATGAGGTCTGGCTACTTGTATTTAGACTTTTTTCCTGAGCTTTCTGGACCAACTTCACATTCTGGAGGCTAAATACTTAATATTAAATATTCCCTTGAGTTGACTTGTCTACTTGGGTTAAGTTTAATTCTTTAGGGTTTCTTCTTGCTTCTTGGAATATTCTATTCTCATCAAGTTTTCACATGGAGGTAAATACCTCACATAGCAGCCATGATATCAACATTAATAGTGTTTCCTTTTCAAAACAATAATTCAAGATGGTAATTTCATGACAAATTTGTTTGTTGGACTCCAAATTATTTTATACAATAATCTATATGCCCAGAATTATTTAATCGCAACATCAATTATATCCACATAATCATTATATGATAGTAATAATGAAAACATTGAAATATCTATAAGAAACCATAATATCCTTTGAGTCATGACCATAACATTAAGTCCAATGTTTCATCCCTTAAAACAAATAGGAACACACACAATGTTTACAACAATTCATATACATCATTTATTTAAACATTGTCCAATGCAATCAATCTGGACGTTATAACTCTTATTAGAGCCTCAAACATTTCACACACATGTGTCACTTTTAAATAATCAGCATAACGATTGAACCCAAAAATAATTAACACCTTGATCCCAAGCTTCAAATAAATAAGTGGGTACGTATCTCTTTGAGCATTACCAAACAAAGGACCCAACAAAATCGTGCCCAAGTAACCGATCATGTACAATGCTCCCATCAACCATCGAATTATAGCAAATATGATATGAATGTAATATTTAGGGTTTAATACAATAAGTGAAAGGTAGGAATGGTGGTTCAACCAGAGAGTTTGGTATTTTAATAGCACAAACAACTCATTCTGTAGGTGCTCTATCATAACTTACCACAAAACAATAACATGAAACACTACCCTCGGTTGTGTGAGTATCGTAAGAAACAGACTGCAACCTCCAACAAACAACACAAATAAATCCAACCCCTTTAACAACAATGAAAAATGACTGACCAAGTATAAATCTGTGCCCGACCAAAAAACATGAATAACGATTTCATCAAATTCTGGGTGGCGTTATCTTCATACTTTTCAAATTTTTCCATGCCATTGTGTCGGTGAGGGAATACCAAGGTATATAAAAGCTTAGGGTTTTCTACAGAGAAGGAAAGAAATACTTTAATCTTTCATCAATTCACATTGAAACCCACAAGGTCGAAAATGGCATGTGTACGCCACAAAGACCAGTAATATCGAGATAAAGGTGGGGCATTCACAAATCTGATATTTTAGGCAAAATATGATAACTAATTTCAACAGAGAGGCCAACCCAAATACAGAGCCATGGAAAAGCAGGCTCAAATGAAATTTTTATTCAACAATTCAATGTGAAGGGTTACACACAGGAAGAAGATATCAACCATTTCTTTTTTAAATATCAATAGTCCAAAACCACCACCATGAGCAACCAAGGATGAAAACACCAATACAAAATTCAAAATATCATAACAGTTTGATAGTCACATAGACCACGAGCAAAAAAAGACAAAAGTTGATTCAAAGGGCAAAGTAACTATCATGGATGGGAAAATAATAAAACTCATACCTGGAAAATCCTATGCGAGGAAAAAAAAAAGACTGTATATCTCCCACGACCAAGCAAGGCAGAGAAAAAACAAATACCAGAGCCAAAACAATGTAAGAATGACTAGGGTGATGGTATTGAGGAGAGTTTGAGTGACGTGCATTAAATTCATGCCACTTCTCCCTTCCAATATTCATTTAATTTTTAGTACAAGCCAAGACCAGTCACCATACCACTAAAATCCAACCATTAATTAACCAAAACCTAAAATTTTCATATCATTTTTTCAAGGTTCGCCACCCCTTGGTAATATCAAACCTCTTCAAATTTCAACTTGCTAGGAACACAAATCAATATGAAACTCAAACAATGTGCATAACCATAGTAGCAAGGGTCAAGAGCACCCAAAATATTGTCCTAACAATGCACGACATTAGAACCTAAGTATAATTATTTTATCCAAAATGGAAACATTATTATATTCTATGAGAGATCATCAAAGACATTTAGTTCCATGTTTTAATCATCCAATCAACACATATCACCATAAACTTTTAAACCATGATCTGGAAAAAATGAAATGTAGAAGACCATGTTGATGCCATCACATAATCCAAGAAAATATAAGCATTTATTATCCACCATAATTCCATAACTCTACAAGGGGGTCCCACCTACTATTTTATTATTAATATAAATAAATAATAAATCTTGAAAATCATTTGCGGACATATAATTCATTGTTTCATTTTTAAGCATCAACACTCCTCACACTTTGTCAAGAATTCCTTTAAGTTGTTCAACCCATGAAAATGTGTAGGTTCTCTTATTTCTGTACCAACCCACCTTATTGCGCAATATATTCTTACACACCTCCTTGTAGAGACTTCATGTAATCGACGTTGCCAATTCTCCAAACTTGTTTATTAGTCAAAAGCATGTGATGTAATGATTCTCTAGCCATGTACCCTATCTACGGTTGGGTTGACATAGTCTTGTTCTCGCACAGTGGTTTTGTACAACTAGTTTATTTCTTCTATATGAAAACAAGTCGCTTCTACAAACTTTTCTTCTTCTAAAGGATTAAATGGTGCAATGACTCTACATTCACCTGATTCAAAAGTCATTTTCCTTATATTTAGGTTGATTATATCCTAGTTATCAAATGCCCAATCCAATCTGAGTAATGTTAGGTAAGGTGTTGTGTCATCCACTATCTCTATCACTTCAAAATTTTCCATAGTGCACACTCCATCCAAATATATTGTCGCACCTTTAATCCTTCCAATTGACTCTATGTTGATATTCTAGTTTGAACTGGATAGGTAAATAGCCTAATGTGGGTTCTCCCATACACTTCCATGTAATTTTAGGAAAGACAATTACTTCAAATCCTAAATCTAGTATAATATCTCCCATGTTGAAATCCCCAATGTTGGCGTTTAGCTTGAATTCTCTACTTGTCCTTATTCTTGTATGGAGATGATTGATTATTTTCTACTCTAACATCCATTCTACCACTGTGTTGCATCTTTATAGAAGATTTTGTAAGACCTTAAAAGATGATGGATCATTCAATAACTTAACACAGTATTGCAAAAAATTATTTATGGTACTTAATTTCTCTAAAGGTTGTCCTTTACTAGTATGGTCCATTAAACATGACATCTCATACATTGGTGGGCCCTGAGTTTGCTTCACAACTATTGTAGATGCAACATTCGAATTGAGAAGCTCATGTCTAGCCTCCTTAAATGTTTTCTTTCTTCCCACACATCAAACTACTTTTGTGGCTCATTATTATTGTTGACCCATTGGCATTGAGCTAGATCTCGTTTTGTTGCATCAAATCCTATCTTGGCTCCTTCTCGAGTGACTATATTTATGTTTCTCCCATCATCCATGGATTATGTATAAATCCACTCAACATTCTGGATGTTATGGTTCCTTTTTTACTGGATATTTTCCAAGAGTGTTGGTCAGTCTTCTGTGTCATGGTCTGTTGCAGGACATTGCATACCTGTCGTCGATGGAAGTGGAAAATACCTTAGATAATTTCCTATTTTTTGTCAGTTGTGACACAGTACTGGTCCTTTTCCTCATCCAAATCCTCCTCTTCCTTGTCCTCCACCTCTATATCTAGCTCTATCTCCTCGCGGTGGGTTGTATTGGGGTACTTGGTTATACTGCATGGGATTATACTGTGGTTGCGCATTGTTGTATTGTGGTTTAACATTGTTGTATGGTGGTCACACATGGCTGAACTAAGGTGAATCATTTCATGTCATCATTTCTTCTTGCATCTTGTAAGTGTCTGAAATTTTTTCTTTCATCAGTTCTAGTGTTCTACAATCCTTATCACCATGTCCCACTGATTTGAAAAAATTGCAATATGAAATTTTTGGTACTATCGTATACTTATGAATCATTGGACAATGATATGGATTATGCCCATGTGTCTTAGAAATATCACACCATTCTCCTCCTATTAGCAAGGGTTTCAACACCCCTTTGCCAAGTACTGCGCAAAAGTTGGACATTCGTTCTTATGGTGTCCTTTTGTCTTGCATAGCATAAACCAAATAACTTATCTGTTCTCTTTTCCATTATTCTGGTTAAGTTGAAATGTGAGATTCTTCAAATCCTCATTTATCTCCTCTATTGTTGGATTTGTCTACTGATACTAGTTCTCTTCGAGTTGTAGGGTTGCGTGTAGATCCTCTGCCTGAGTTTGGAACTTTTTTTGTCTCAAAGGGTACTTCAAGTGTGGTAAGAGTGAGTTCAAAAATAAGTGCCTATATTTCATGTTGCATATTTCAACTTACCTTTCAAACATTTGAACCTCTGGTCAATATCCTAAATAGACTCACCTAGATTCTTACTGATTTCAATCATTTCATTCATGTACTAGTATTTTGATCTTGGCTTCTGAAATTCATTTAACAATAGTTTTTTCACATCTGCGATAGTATTTGGTACTCCCTATGGACTCTTTATATATAGGATCATGTACCATTCTAATGCAAAGTCTCATAGTGTGATAGCTAACTGAATGAGCTTTGCATCCTCATATGTGATCTTATTTGCTTCCCAGATATTTTCACATATGAATAAATGATTTTCAGGGTCCTTTGATGCCTCTCCCTGGAATTTTGGTAATCTGATCATGGGGTCATGTCATGGAATTTTGAACTGTCTTGAACTACTTCCTCCACACGATGTAGATAGTTGACTGTTACTTCCTAAAATTTCTCCCCCAAATGATTTTGCTCGATTGGATCCTTTTCTTGTTGTGCTTATTCCACTAAAATTTGGTTGTCTAAACGTTGGTGTTATTTCCGATGTATTAGTCGCACATGGGGTTGTAGGTTCCACACTCATGGTGATATGAATTGGAGTTCTTTCTTATGTTCCTGACCCTGGACCTCTTGTTTTCCTCTCATATGTTTCATGCAGGATTTATTCAATCTTCTCCACATCCCAAAGATCCTCTACCTCTTCTTCATCGCTCAGAAATCCCTCTCTGTAAGCTATGTCAATATTCTTGTTATTCATTTTATATTAGTAAGGTATTTTGTTGTGTGTCTTTCTATCCTTTTCCATTATCTGATTTATCCGGTCCTCTTCCATCATGATTGAATCCATGACATCCTTATTCTTTCCCTTATCCATGTCTCTGTCCATATCTCAACCTCTTGTCAGTTCTTCACCCCATTCCCCCATGCACATAGGGAAGTTTGGTTATCTAATTCCATGGTCATCACACCATTGTCATACAATAAAATATTTATTGAAGTATGCAATGATGTGATTTACCTACCTATGGCCCCTTTTATAAAATCATGCTTTTTTATAGTGTAGGACTTCGTAGTATCTACTACAAATACAGTGATAAACCCTGAAATAATACTCTCTAACCAGAAATCTACTACATGCATGAATTTGTTATTAACTTGTTGTAACTACGTGATCTCCACAGGATTCCACTCTAGTTGTCTGATCTGATTCATAGGGTGGTTTTCCTTTAACCTCAATAACCACTCCTACAACAAATGTGGGAAATCACATAAAAATAACTCATGCAAGTCGCTAAACACGTATTTCTTGATATATTTGCACGATGTTAACTTAGGTTTTATGTTTTCCTTCTACACAATCTCAATTTACTTTGTTCTCCACCATCTTTAAATATTTGTAGTCATTGGATACCATGGCCTGAACATTCCCTTCTATAATTTCATCTTCTACGCTTTTCTTGCATGGATCTTGTCCACTCAATCCTGTGCAGTTCCAAATGGAAATAAAACCATTTGTTGGTTACTTATTGGGATGACCTAGGTTCTGATATCAAACATGTTTCCGACAGAACCCTCTAAAATATCGGCCCTCCTGGAAAACCAGAATGCAACGCTACATATAGGTTTCATAGCGTAGTCTCACCCGAGATAGATTTTATAGGGGACTGCAATACTCAGGTGTTTTCATTCTAGGAATGAGTGGGGATTGTGGTTATCTTATTTTCCTTATGCATTATCCTTGTTAATCATGCATCTACTTCTACAATTCATTGAACTTTAAACCTATTCATGCATGTTCATATACCTATTTTAACCTATAATTCTTGATATAATTATTAATAGAAAAGTAAAGCATTCATTAACAATCACATAGAACACAAGGTTTATTGTGGTTCACCCCCTCCTAGGGATACTCCACAAAGATCTGGCTTCTCTATTCTTTTATTTATTCTGCTGCAAAATCTTGCATTACATGCAATACATATTCTATATTACAATCAAAATGAAGGTAAGTACCCTCGGGGAGGCTGACTAGATCACACCATTCTCATCAACCTGTGACCTAACTCTCAAAACCTAGATTATCTCACTCTACCACAAAAAGTATTGCAATCAATCACTTCCCAACCAACTAACTCTTAATAATCAACTGACCACACCCAACCTAGACCTCCTAGGTCCTTATTTATACTACTTTATATGATTATAGATATTACAATATTTATCAAAAACCCTAACCCTATCATGGTTAAGCATGTTTTCATGCACTTCATGTTTATTTTCCTTCTACATGTTTCTTTTCCTTCTTTTTTTGGATGTTTCTTTCCTAACACCTATTGCGCACACTCCGAAAATAGGTCTTTCTCTCCAAAATTGGGCATGTTCCCAAAAACGATATTTATCCCAAAAGTATGCTTGTGCCCAACATTAATATACCTGATCACAACTCCCACTGCATGTGCAATATATATTCTTTTGCACACCATCACACACATCAAGCTACCAACTATTGATGAATAAGGGACCATGGACATGCATTCTATCTGATCCTATGGCTTGGGACACATTTCCCTGGTTAATTTGAAATGGTTGGACAAAGGTGTACTAAATGGTTTTTAATTCTGCATTCTAAACCTCTTCAACACCTTCTCTATGTACTCATGTTATAACAACTCACATGAGAAAATGTCAATTTGTGGTTTTTACTGTCTCTTGTTATTCTCATACCAAGATTTTTTTTTGTAGAACCCAAATCCCTCATCGCAAATTAATCAGATAATTTATTCTTGAGCACATTTATATCTTGCTTCTTATACCCTGCAACAAGCATGTCATCTACATACAATGGAAAAAAAATATATCTTCCATTTTCTAGCCTCTTAAAATAAACACAGTGATCAAAATGACATCTACTATAACATTGTTCTACCATTAACCTATCAAACTTCAAATACCACTTTCTTGGAGCTTGATTTAGGCCATACAACATCTTCTTCAACTATCATACCAAATTATCCTTCCCTTTGACCTCATACCCCTGTGGATGGTGCATATAAATCTCTTCATCCAAATCCCCATGGAGAAAAGTTGTTTTTACATCTAATTATTCAATATGCAAATGTTTTACTGCCATAAGACTTAAAATGTTCCTAATTGAAGTCATTTTAGCAATAGGAGAAAATATTTCATCAAAATGTGTACCTTTCTTTTGTGCAAACACTTTAAAAACAAGTCTGGCCCTGTACCACTTTTTTCTTCCATCTTCTTCCTTCAACCTATAAACCCATTTATTTTCCAATGTTATTTTTCCTGCAGGAAATTGAACCAAGTCCCAAGTCTGGATATTTACTAAGAAATCCATTTCCTCTTTCATGCCTTTCTCCCACTTGTTTTTAGTGTCTACCTACATTTCATCTTCATAACTTTCTGGTTCACAAAAATTAATCAATAATTTATAATACAATGAAGGAGAGTATCGTTAGGGTATACTTGACCAATTATATCTTCTAACAACACTTGTAGGAGTTTGAGCTACATGTTTCTCATGTTGTTATACATTTTGATTTTATGGTATCTTTGGAGTTTTTTTTCCAGTGATCTCATAAAGCATTATGTATTCTGATTTTACTTTTTCTTGTTTCTTTCCATGCAACTGATCTTTGTACATGAACTTCTCATTGAATATGATATCTCTACTACTGGTGATTTTTTGATTTTTATAATATCATAAGACATAACCAAAATCATTAACATTCTATCCAATAAAGATAAACTTCTTTGATTTTTCTTCAATCTTTCTTCTATTTTCTTTATCAATATGGAAAAATGCTTCACAACTGAAAGTCTTCATAAATGAATAGTTTACCTGTTTACCTATCCATGCCTCTTGTTGGTCCTAAATTATGCACCTRAGTGCTAAAGGGAAGAGCTAGGCCACCTCAAATTTGGAATGGTTGGTTTCTATTTTTGATAAGTTGGTTATGTTGGTCAGCTAAAGGATAGGTTTTTGAAGATGAAAATTTGGATGGACTGGCCAAAAAGTATGAATGTAGGTTCTCCTTAGCTAATGGTATCGACTTTAGTGAATAGTTGGGGATATTTGAATATAAACAAAGGAAACAACAACAATAAATCCAATGAAATACTTGTTGGGTGAGAATTAAGACTTAAAATGATATTTTAAGACCTAGACAAATATCCAGATACAAATCGTCCAACATGTTTCCAAATAATTGACATTTTTACTACAACAATAGATTTTTAAGAGGTTGCATAACAAAAAAAATTGAATTAGAACAATAGATGAAAGAAGAAGGAAATGTGCATTGCACACATCACAGTTTGCATCTAATATAAGATTAAAACAAATAAAAACTTGAGAAAGAAAACATAACTGTCATCAATATATATTCACCACGTAGAGAAATTTACAATCATATGAGTAGGTCTAGCCAATTCTAATACTTGAATCTTTTCACTAAAAACTGAACCCTTCTTACATTAAAAAATCGATCTCTTTTTCCTTTTTCCAAAAGGTTCGACCACCTTTCTAGGATCTAACTCAAAATTTAAACTTCACATTACAACTAGACCCTATCATTGAATGCAAATATCACTCCTTAATCATAATTTATAAACATTGTTTTGACTTGACTAAATCTTATTTGAAGAATCAATTCATAATATTCTCCTTAATTCGACGTCAAAAGAATTGTTTTTATCAAAAGACAACAACTTATTACAAGTGGTAACAATGCCTCTAACTAGACTTAAAAAAAAAATTATATTAGTGCAACAAAATCTCATGTTGATAGCTGGAGTAAAATAAACTCATAGCAAGGAGTCTTCCCAAGTTTGTTTTCCCTTCTGACTTCACATGGATACACATGTGCACTCTAGATGGAAACTGAACAGGAATATAGATAGATAAAAATCACCCAAAAATTGGTGAATTTATGGGAAAAATGACCTCAAATACCTTTTGGATTCCCTGATACCATGATACCTGTGTACAATGTGAGAAAGATTTTTGTGCATGGGCTCATTCCCCAAAAAAACCTTTTTCAGTTTTCAAAAATGAATTTCCATATGTTGGTAAGGATCACCTAAAGAAAATGAAAAAAATAGGGAAATCAACATTTGGTGAATTTATGGAAAATAAACTGAAATGTCTCTTCGATTATCCAAAACTCTGATACCTATGTAAACTCTAAGAGATTTTTTTATGCATGGGCCTATTCTCAACCAAAACCTCTTTCATTTTTCACAAATTCACCTCCAGTTGTTCAGAAGGCACACCGAAAGACAATGATAAAAATAAGAAAATACAGAGCATTTTCATAAAATTTGGGCAATGCCTTTTAATTTTTCTTCTACAACTTTTGGTAATTCCTTTGTAATAAGTGTTCTTCATTTAAGGATCCTATTTTTTTTTTCCAGATATTTGGTTTGATTAAGACCTGTACCTCTGCATCAAGCTTTATCTCCTGGTCTTTTTCTGTGGCTTAGAATGATGCTTCTCCAACTCTTGATTCTGTTGTTGCAAAGTTCGAATTTCTTGTTTTAATTATTGCACCCAGTGGCTATAATTTATACCTTCATCAGCCTCCACCTTTGGTTTAATTAAAACTTGCTTCTTGGCTCTCTCTTTTAACCCATGCTCATCATCCATGGAAGATTTATTATAATCAACTAGCATTTTTATTTTTTTGGACCTTATTTCATACCTATGCATTAATTCAAACCAATTTCCATGTGATTCCTTCATAGAACCATGAATTTCTTATATATTGGCCTTGATATCGAGTTTGGTTTCATAAAAATTTGCTAGGAGGGTAACCTTGTATTTGGGGAAATTCCATCAAAGTCTTTCTCAGGATCTGGGCCAAGTTTCCCTTCATTTTGTTGTAATCCTGAATCTGTAGGGTATTCTGTCTTGAGAGATACATCTCTGATTTATGGGAAAACTTCGAACAACTCGAGCCCCCGTGGATCTATTATATTGAGCTTCCATTGGTCTTGGGGAGACACCATTTTGTGTTTACCACCTCTGTTGCAAGAAATGAGTTGAATGTGAATTTATTCTAATGTAATTTACCAACTATAATTTTAATTCCATGTAAAGCTTTGGAGAATTGAAGGTGCAACTTGGACAATATTAACATGATCCCTGTAATGATAAATCCTGTAGAAAAATTTCATGAACTTGAGTGCACCTGATCATGCATATGCATGCATGCTCCAACAAAGCATTTTCAAATATTTAAAAATATTTCTAAACGTTTAATTAATTAAAACAATGTGCTTTACAATTGTTTGCAAGAACATGCATGTTCTTGCAATCAATGTTTTTTTGCACTAAAAAGGCTCGTTCAACCTGCTATAATATCAGTAATGATAAATCAAGATGACCTATGTTATTAACCGAAATCAGAACATGCAATAACCTTTCAAGAAAGAAAGAAAATGGTGCAAAGTCAATAGAAGGGTAAGAACAATTCAAGCTTAATCATTAAACCATGCAGAAGAGACTGAGAAAAAAACCATACTTTACAAATGTATAGGATAAAGGAGGGAAATATTAGAGGTGTAGACCTAACTTGCAACATTGGCTCCAACTGGCGATAAAACTTCCCTGCGAGGTGCTAAGAACAATAGACTAGGTGCCTTCTTAATTTCTATCCCCTTGTCACAAGCTGCTTTCACTCTATTTACCAACCCTTTTACTTGTCTTATTTCAACTAAAACTTAGATCTAAAACTATACCCTAGTGCCTTTATTGGGCTATGAAGTCTTTTATTCACACTAAACTACTACAAACCAAATGCTCGGAAAAGAGAGCTTATTCTGCTATTCTAATTTGTTGAAACTTTCTACTCAGGTATAAGCATATTTCCATAGTAACCATTCAAGCAATTTGTTGATTGACATACCTTAGTGTATGAAAATGTGGAAAGAACAAAACAAGTGCAACACAAATTTCATATTCAATCTATACTCATAGCTCCAAATGGATGTCAAAATGAAATTTTCAACATTTGGTAGCTTTGAAAAAACTAAATCCATGCAATCAACTATTCAATCATAAAATTATCGAACCACTACCTTTTATTTCTATGGAAAATATATGATCCTCCTTGGAATATTCTCACCTTTTACTGATCCATCTTTTATGCAAACATTTGTCTTCTAAAAATATAAAAGTCAAAGAGGAAAAGGTTGCAAACTGTCTCCATGGCTCTTTAGGTCTTGAATTGAAATATTCTCTTCATAAAAAGTTTTAATGCCCCTTTCAAGTTCCGCATTATAACAGTCATATACTAATTTGTTTCTATTATTTCTAATCCATGCCGATAGAAAAAATTTCTTCTTGAAACCAAGTTATAATTTGGAGCCACAACTACCATAAGAGGTATCTGATTCTTCATGGACTATGGATCTGACATCCTCATGAAACTATTGGTCAAATTGTTTCAATGTTAAATCTACAACCTTAACAACACTTTTATACTCTTGCTCAACTAAAGACATCTCATAAATACTAAATACATCATAACAATCAAGAGCAGAAAGATGTCCTAGAAATTGTTGACACTCCTTATCAATTTTATAATCATAATAAAAAATGATTTCTTATCATTTATATGAGAAGCAAGGTGTTTTGGAATAGAAGGTTCTTCTTCCATGAATTTATCATTACCTTTTGCAAAATCAACTTCTTGAAAATCTCCAAGAAAATTTAAAGCATAATCATCCTTGCATGTGTAAATAGAAAAAAATTATGTTGAACATGGAGAATCATCTTGATGATATAAATTCCCTAAATATTGGATAGAAGAAATATCTCACTCAGTAGTTTTAAGATCTAGAAGAAAATTAAAATATGAAAATAATGGATCACAATATTGAAAATAATGTAAA
>JZKD02S1981497.1:242878-256397 GCA_000966675.3 Picea glauca | reverse complement strand
ATATGAAGGGAGGGAGGGGTAGAGGGAGAGGGTGCGGAGATGGAGGGAGAGAGGGAAGGGAAGGGAGAGAGAGGGAGGTACATGGAGGGATATGGAAAGAGGGATATGGAGGGATAGATAGAGGGAGGCATGGATAAGGAGAGAGAGAGAGAGAGAGAGAGAGAGAGAGAGAGAGAGAGAGGAGGGGGGGGGGACAGTGTATAACTAACAAAAAATTGGTGCAAAAAAATTCAAGACAATGCGCGACAAAAAAACTAAACACTGCACGCCGAGATGGAGAATGACCGAAAAAAGAAGAAAGGTGGTAAAGTAGGATATATAAAAGTGGAATACGATAGAGAATTAATGAAGGGCCTCATAAAAGAAAGAAAATTGAAAAGAACATATCATTTTGACTTATAGAGAACATGATCCAAGTGGATATCGGTGGCCACCCAGCTTTTCCAAGTGGCTAAAAACAGTTTTTTGCCAATTTACTATTTTTAGCAGTTTTAACTTCCAGGGCTATTTTGAGGGCCTAAATGAAGGGTTTTTTTAGATCGAGCTTCTCAATGATATTTGAAGGCATAATTGATCCCCAAAAATGAATCTCCTTGACGATACCTTTCCAACAGTCTATCATACGCCTAAAACGGAAATCGTATGCAAAGGTTACGAACCTGGGAAGTTGATGTACTAACTTACCCAAATGGGGCCCACATGACTTTTGGTGCTTTATCTCCTAGGGTTAGGTTTTTGGATGTCTATGGTTTTTGGAATTCCAGTTTATTGTAAAAAAAATTTAAGAGCCTCATTGTAATCATCTTCTTGCAAATGCGAGTAGTTGTCACATCTCTTCTCAGAGATAAGCTGCCACCATTCTAGCGAGTCTTTCACTCTATATTTTTCTAGTCTCTGTACATTTCTTTCATTAATAAAAGTCATGTATTACTGTATCTCTGTGTTTATGGTTTCATCTCTGATACATTTTTGTTATATTAGCTGATATCCACCATATATATTTGCATTTATTTATTATATATCTGCTTTCATTTTGTGCCGAAAATAATTCGGATCAGAACAAGAGCTACAAAGAAGAAATTGAGAAAACACATAGAGTGACCAGTTATCCCCGAAGGTTTCAACATCGATTCAGAGAACCAGAGTCATGAAATTACAGTATGGTTCCACCAAAGGTTGCAGCACCATGTCAAATGTCAAGGAGGACCTACATAAATGAAATATATCCATAGACACAAGAATGAGAAGTGGAAAACCCTTGTGTACAGGCAAGAGTCATAGACGTGGACATAATTCCATCACCGAAACTAGTTATCCCAACATTGGTCGAGGAATAGGAGCTAGAGGAAATGAATGTGGATTCAAGTTTGGAACATCAGAACCCCAATATGAAGAAGTTGGGTCTGGGATTGTCACAAAATAAAAATGGGGATCATGAGGAAGGAAAAAAGTATCACAAGCCTAGGGTAGAGGCCGAACCAATATAAGAACCAGTCACAAAACCAAAACCAAAAAAAGAGGAATAGGTGTAGTTAGAAGAATTTATAGGTGAGTCAGAGTTAGGTGCAGAGTCAAAAGAGGATGTGTGTTAGGAATAAAAGCCATCCACTATGACGAGGATGGGCAAGGGGAAAGATCTAGTGCAGAGATTGTCATGCAAATAGCCGGAGTCGCGATAACATTACCTCCCATTCTATAAGGAGTGATAGTTGTACCTAATATTCTAATATTTGTAGAAAAACTAAGCTATTCAGACCATGACGTAGTCCAGGGGAAGACCTTGGCAGAGGAAATGAAGAAAAAATATGGCATAGTGAGAGGGTCTGGGGGAATTTTGATTAATAGGATCAATGAACCTGGGACAAGTCTGGAAACAAAGATAATGGCATGTAAAATGATAAGGAATTGTTGTAAGGAGGAGGCATTAGTAGGGGTGATCACAACAATCGTGCAGTGCATGAAGGGGACTCTACTTAGTTCGAGTCCATACCTAGTGAACTTATTTATGGATGACTGGAAAGATGCAAAAGAATTTAGGATGGAGTTTCATTACTTTTGGTTGATCATACTAATAGAAATGGTAGGATGGATACAACCCAAATTCAACATGTTTTGTCAAAGGATAGGAAATTTTTGTGTAGTACAATATGCAACATTGTGGCACACCTCAAACAAAAAAGAAAGGAAGGATAACTTGAGCATATTTGTGATGTACTTGGAGGATATATAGAAAAATGTGGAAGATACATGGAGAATCCCACCAAAAGTGGTGCAGGAACAGAAGGAGATAGCATATTTTCAAGTCTCAAGGAAAAATGTATCGATCTAGGCCAAAGGGATCCAAAGAAGAATCGGTTGTAGATGAGGTACCGCATCACTGGAGAGGAATTTTAGTGGGCCATGAAGGACTGGCCATATGAGTGGAAAGTACCAATGACATCAAAGAAGGGACATAAAGGAAAACAACCAGTAGAAGCTGACACATCACAAAAAACCAACAGTTTGGCATCAAAAACCAAGAAAGTTGTAGAGCATGCATGAGGTGCAATATTGGTGCAGACCCTCCCTTCTCCAGACACGCAGGTCGAGATCCGCACAAGATCTCTTCTTTTTGGCCCCTGAGAGCTGGACTGGCTCTTCTATTTCCCTTTCGAGAAATCTACCCACAACAACGCTTTGAGAAAATTTCTCTTTTATTTCGGGATATCGGACTTCACGATTTCGCGAATCCTGTGGTCGAGCACCTTACCTCTCCGACCTCCGAAACCCGAAATACTTAAATCACTTGACCCTTACCTGACGTCAGTTTCGGATTTTCGGCTTTCATGAATTTGGGAGTTGTGATGTCATGCAACTCTACTCCTCGGCTCCTAAAATCCCGAAACCTGACATTCTGAAATGGTACTTCACCTCGTTGTTTCTATAACTCGACGGAAAGTCTCCTGTCCTTCCACGTGTCGCCTCCTCTTCATTTCGGGTTTTCTCCCCTACTGTGTCTCGATCTCTCTCCCTTGAGACTTCTGAAACCATGAACTCCAAAGTTCTGAAAACTTAAGCTTGTTTCTCCTTTCTATTTTCCACAAATCTCGACAAGAAGCCTCCTCTTGTCCTTCCACATGTCGCCTTCTCCTTGTTTCAGGTTTTCTTCCCTACTATATCCCGATGTATTGTCCTTAGGAATTTCGAACTCTGAAATGCCGAAATGGTTGACGACTTGAACAGATTGAAATCAACAGTCCACGTTGGCTTTGCCTTTTGAAGAGCAGATCTATCCAATGTTTAACTCCCCTGCAACTTCCCTGGATCCTACGATTCTCGCTATTTCGGGGATTCTCCTCATAGAATTTCGACTATCCAAATTTATTCTTCAAAGATCTCTGGTTCTAAATTGACCCTGTGACCCTATTCTAGAACTTATTCCCTGGACGATAGCTAAAGTTCCCTTCTACTCTTCAAATACCTTGAAGATGCTAACTCCTTTGAGCTTTCTTTCACTAACTCAAATCTCCTATGAGATTTCTACACGCACTCCTTGCGGCACTCTTCAAATACATCTAAGTATTTGAATCCTTTGACTCTGTGCAACTCCTTGCGACAACAATCTTCAAACCCTCTCCTTGGTTGACAAGTTTTAAACTTCCAACCAGCCTATGCACACCTTGCACAACTTCTATTCCTTTTTCACTTCCATAGGAAATGAGAACAACGGTATCCCTCCTAAGCATTCAGAGTTTAACTCTGAACCCGTCAACACACTCCTTGCGGATGCTCCACTTCACTCCTTGCAGGAACTTTGACTCAAGAAGAGAAACAATTGAAACTTATTTCCTTACTCTCTCAGATTTCAAATACTCAACATGAAATCATACATACATAGAATAAAAGAAAATGTACAACAAAAAGAGTAAAACAACCATGAGCATAACATTCAACATGTATACATAGAAAGCATTAGAACACCATGAGTCTGAATAAAAGCTTCATATATTAATCTTAGAACTTTTGTACATGGGCTCTTCTACACAACTCTATGCTTCTTCTCCTCTATGCCCTATTCTCCATTGATAATGTTAATTATGTTACGAAAAAAAATACAAGATGAGGGTGTCTGTAGTTGTTTTCCCTCCAGCTCCTAAAACTGTCTAATCTAGAATTTAAATCTACCTACTTACATTAACTGCCTATAAATTCCTCTACACCTTACAGATGAGAGAAGATTTCTCAAGATTTTTTTACAATATGGAAGTACTCACTCTCTTAATTGTTACATTAATTTCTGCGCATCCAAACTTTCAAAATAATTCAAACATTTTCAACATGTGCCAAAAATGAAATGGCATTTGTCCCACGCTCTCTTGCTGCTGGCGATGCTCCTGCATCAAATATTAAGAAAACCAGGACAAAAAAAAAACATTCCAAATCCACCTACGCAAGAGAACAACCGAAGAAGAAAAATAATGAAATCACACAAAATGAAACAATGGTTCCCGTGCAAGAGGAAGAAGGAGGAGGAGACAACCTAGATATAGGTATACCTACAAATTTAGTGTAAGTAGAGACTCTATCATAGATAGGAGGTATCAATCCTTTTTAGTATATTGAGAGGTCCTTTTGAGAACAGTTCTCAATTTTGGGTCACAATAATATTTTTTTTTATAGTTGTGGAGCTCAATTTTGAGAACCAACAAATTTCTAGCAGTAAATGAATAAACGTACAGTAGCAAATGAAGAAATTGGCATACTATAAGAGGTGAGGGGCGTACCTACACAACTTAAGAGGCGAGGGAGAGGGAGAGGGAGAGAGCAGACACCCCTTGGAAGCCAGGAGAAAACAGAGGTGGATCTTCCATGCAAACTACATGTGGAAAGAGCAGATGCAAATCTACAGCTGGACAAAATGGATGCAAGTGGTGGACAAAGCAGATGCAAATCTACATGTGGACAAAAGTGATGCAAGTGGACTGCAACTGTCTTTCTCGAAACTCTACCAAGAACTTTCATGCTTTGCAAAAATTCAATTATAGTACTTGGATGTAAACTATAGGTGGAAAAAGCATATGCAAATCTTCGGGTGGAATAATGGATGCAAGTGGACTACAACCATCTTTCTTGAAACTCTACCAAGAACCTGCATGCTTTGTAGAAATATGCAGAAATTCAATTATAGTACTTGGTGTGTTTATAAAATTTTCAAATTATTTATCAGAAAATAATTTTTATAAGTTTCACAAATACATTAAAAAATTAACATGCACCAGGGACAATTAAGTCCCATCATAGTCCATAGACCAATTAAGAAATGAATATACATATTTAAAATATTGAATAAATATCTTTTGATTTAATAAAAAATTCAGTTTAATATAAAATTTTACAAAACTTTGTAATGTCTTACCAAAAAAAATGGTTAACTAATACGTAGTCAACCTAGGTTGACTATGTAATTGAAAGTTAGAAACCCTGTGGACGAAGGGACTAATAAATATGATGATAAAAAGAAAGGTGCATCATTTGATAAGAACATGAAATCATCCACTTAACAAATTCAACCTCCGGATATTCTCATTTTCAATAATATAACTATATCTATTAGTAAGAACTTGTATATTGTACTATGTCAATTATATTAAGCTAGAATTAACTATATTAGAAATTAAACTAATTATATCAAATTTTATATTACAAAAATTAAATAAAATATATTAAATCAATTATATTTATAATATTAGTTTTTTTGAAATAAAATATATTCTCTTAAATGGAATCCAACTTTTTCTAGAGTTGCAAAAAGAAAAGCATATATATTAGAATCAGTCTATATTAAATCCTTCAATAACTTTGCTACATTTATTAAGAATTCAATTGTGAAACAATGGAAGAGTGTCTTTCTATATAACCATTAGAATAATGTGAATGTTTTAAAGAGTTTTACAATGATATTATTGGAAGTGAAAATGTATACTATGGTCAAAGCTACTTTTAAATTGTAAATCTCGATTTACATTAATTGGAGTGCTACATTAATTGTTATTGGAATTGCAACTCTAGTTCATAGTTTCAAAATGTTTTTCATGACAAAATTGGTACTTCAACATCAATTTTGAATCATGGCCCATAAAAATTCTTCGGGTGAATATGTTCAAGGATATATTCAAAAGTAATGATAAAATAACACATTTATATGCAAAATATTACAGTGTAAAAAACGGTTTGAAATTTACAAAATGCATCCTTCATAAAGAAGTGGCTTGTATAACCCTCCAAGTTTATGAATACATATTAGGATAAAAACCTTAGTCACATACCTACAAGAAATCGCCGAGAAACCTGATGTAAACAATGATAAATAAATAATAAGAAATTGTAATATATCCATCGCTACCTTTGGAAGGTGATTCTTGTAGGGACTACAATGGGAATCGTCACTTGTATTTTGTGATCAAATTCCCTAGAGTGATAAAATAATGTCTTTCAGAAAATTCCTTAATGTCTTATCCTTCTCTAATATGAGGTTGAACGATGACTTTCTCCTATGACTATTCGCTTGAGCCTGCCTATACCCACCAATCCTAGCACAATGTGAACTGATGGAAAATGGCTTAAAAGTGGATAGGATGAGTTGGCCATGTGAAATATGTCACTAAAGCATCAGATAAACCCTAAAACATAATTTGCTAAATGTAAGTAACCTTTCAATATTCCTGGAATACTAAACTAAACTTGCTCCTATAACTAGTCAAACCAGTCATTGGATTTATCACCAACCTTGGGGAAATCAAGTCTTGAGAAAGAAACCTAATGGAGAGAGCTTGAAGCAAAGCATAAAATATCCTATATACCAATATTGATATATACAAATATATTTTGATGTATAACTCAAATATCATTGTTGTGGGAGAGCCCATTTTCCGGTGAATAAGATCATATGCCAATATTGATATATACAAATATATTTTGATGTATAACTCAAATATCATTGTTGTGGGAGAGCCCATTTTCCGGTGAATAAGATCATATGTAGTTAAGATTGCATAGTTGGAGACCACTTTGGAGATAGAGGTTGAATATAAAAAGTGAAATACCATTGAAAGGAGACCAAAGTAAAGAAAACAAAAGAAAATAGTAATGGGATTACCAATGTTAGTGGGACTTATTTTTACCTAACAACAAGGAATTGAGAATAGCTTTATCTCTTCATTTTATTTAAAAAATTGAAAATCAAATTGAATTAAAATGAATAACTTGTCAAATGAATCTTCCAAATTTCCATATCAATTGGCCTAATTTGGAAAAATTAGGAAATGTGCCAAAAAGATGAGCGTATACCAAATTTCCATATCAATTGACTTAATTTGGAAAAATTGGGAAATGTGCCAAAAAGATGAGCATATAGATATGTTCTTGTACTAATCACATGTCAATTTGAATTCAATTTTTTTATACTCTATGTTATATTTTTCACTAAAAAAATGAACCTCATATTATAAAAAAATCTATTAAAACTTTAAAAGATATTAAACTATTATTATAATATCCTTATAACCTATATAATGAACCTCATATTATAAAAAATCTATTAAAACTTTAAAAGATATTAAATTATTATTATAATATCCTTATAACCTATATAGTAGTACTAATGGTTTGTCCCTATTATTAGATTTCTCTAGTTTGATGGTAAAACCTTATTTATAATTTATGTTAGATTTAAACTTTTATTATAATTTTTTTTACAATTCCCTAAAATTTTATCGTCTATTGCATGGCTAACGATAGAATTGGGACTTTTGGCCCAAGGTGCGGTGTTGGAATGATGTAATTATTTTGATGGATGAATTCAAGTCGAGGTAATGTTGAATGCTAGTGGTGAGCTGGTGCATTTAATCCATAGTGGCAAAGAATGGATTATAAGGTTGAGGTCACATTGAATTTTGTAGGTAGGATGGGTTAAGTGTTCCCCTCTTGAGTGATTTTTTTACTATGTGAGATTTTGTGCATACTCTCACATAGTGGTTGTGCTTCAATGAATTTGTCATTTATTCTACATACCATTAATTCCTTGTGACCTTGAGGTTGAAGGCATTGATTCAAAAGGCATCGTGGCAATAATATTTCCTTGGACCTCACTCTGCTCCATTTGAGAAGGATTTGTGGAAGATCTAAGCTTCTAGTCAGATTTGGAGTGGTGTTTTAAAGCTATTCATTTCATACTTACCTATCATGAAAATTGGGTCAGCTATGTGCTCTCTGTTGCACTAGAATATTAGAATAATAGGCTATCAAACTATTGAGGTTTGTTGGTTGTACAATATTTAGCATTATTTAATAAAAAATGTTGTCTTTTAATACAATTTTCTATTTTTTTCATATACTTAATCTGCCAATTATTGATACGTTTGTTTTTCTAGATTATTGTTTTTTTTCATTTTCTAAGAGTAAGGCCTTTATAATGGATGGAAAAGGACATGTTTATATTATATCATCAATATGCAATGGGAATTCTTATCTAGTCATAGTTTTGAGAAGTCAAGAATGTTTCTAAATCTCTAGTTCTTAAAGATGATGTTGGTAAATTGTATAGTGGAGACTACTACATCATACTTTATGAATTGATATTTGGTCATAGTTTTGAGAAGTCAAGAATGTTGCTAAATCCCTAGTTATTAAAGAAGATGTTGGTAAATTGTATAGTGGAGACTACTACATAATACTCTATACTTACGACTCTAGAGAAATAAAAGAAGATTATGTTGTTTTCTTCTAGATAGGGAAGTAGAGTACTCGGACACATTGTGTAGGATTTTCTATTTATTTCATTTAGCAGTACTCCATGCCTAACTGCATTATTATGCAATGTACCATGATCAATGACTTATAATGGTAGGGGCAATTATGAGTACATCCTTCATCACTATTCTATAAAAGTTATGTCATAGAAGATGTTGAATGCTTATTTCTAGCTTTACCAAGTCTTGTTTATATGAATTTCATTTAATGAATTCATCATGTGTTTCCTTCTTTCCTTTTCCTTAGGCAGATCAATAAGTAACTCACTTATTAAATACAATGGCTAACTCTCTCCAAGGGAGGCTTATATAGGTTTTCATTGTTGGATATTATGGAAATATCATAGTTTCTTGCTAGATGTTAGTTTCTTCGAAAGTAAATTCAATATTTATGGAATTGAAGATAGTTACATTTTTTTTAAAGAAAAAAATTTAGATTAAGAGTAAAAAAAAAACAAAAAACGAGAGGAACAATGTTATTTCTCTGAAATTATCTCCTACTATAGCTTTTAGCAACTTATAGACAACAAATACAAAAAGTGATCGGGTGCAAAATTACAACAATCAATTATTTAACTCCATAAATCACTTTAATTATCCATCCTTGTTGGGATAAGATTTTGGGACCAATTTTAGGAACTATGCAATGCATGCAAAATAAAGAAAGATAGTTGGCACACTTTCAGGGATCAACACCTGCAAATGAAGGAAGACCATTGAAGTTGTTAGGAATTTTGGGTCCATTGATACGGGATAATACCTATTGTAATTGTAGAAATATGTAAGGGTTTTGGGGTAGAAGGGAGGTAACATAGAAAAAGAGATAGCGAATAAGTATTTATAAATGTATCCAAGAATGAAGGAGTTAACAACGACATAGATAGAGAGAGAGAGATAGGAGAATGAAAAGGGAATGATGTATGAGTGTAGTGCACATATTTTGTAATAGATGATTCTGAATAATATAATAAGAAGTTGGTCGTTGTGGACATAACCCATCTTGGGTGAACCACATTAACTATGGTGTCTATAGGTTATGCTGTGATTGTTCTTCTTATGGTGCATATGATATCTATTATCTTGATATGAATATGCTACATGTTATTTTATTCCTATGCACCTGATATAAGATAGAATGAACAAATGCTAAGTATAATGGTTATGAGGACTGCCTCCCCTCCCTTCATCACTTTGGAAAACTAGTTCCTTCAATTCCCATAGATACCTTGGGTGATACTTCACCTACTTGTGGCTGATGCCGAAAGGGTCGTTATTTGAGGGTTTTGTTGGTGAATCCATGTTGAACCCTTGGTTTTCCCACTGCATGCCAATAAATGGTTTTGTTGTCAGGACCGGGATCTGCGACTGAGGTGAATGTGGAGGCCAACTAAGGAAGAGATCAAACATTGGTCATAGGAAAAGGAGAACAAGTTTGTGAGGGATTAGAATGAGAATTCACAGATAATCTCAAAGCATTGTCTACAGAGGTATGTATTTACAGACTTACATCATATTTTCTTTGTTGATTTCTGGATAGTTTTGACTTAGTGGTTACTAAGGTTAGTTGAAAATAATGAAACATTCCCCACTATTTTTTCGAGGAGTTGGACCCTTGATTTGATCCACCAAGTTAATACCATAAGTAACCAGATCTCATTCATATTTGAATTATGGATGGATAGTGTTTTGCAGGGTTATATTATTGAGTTTTCTATAGACTGTACCTAGTTATATAATGTTTCTAAAAGAGATTTATTTAAAGGTCCGTGTCGAGGATATTTGAAATTACTTTATACTTGGATAAATATTTTGTTGTGTGATAAGGGGGTTATGAAGTTGGAATATGATTTCCCTAGTAGCTAGGATCCTTCATGCGCATAGGGGGATTCAGGATTGACAAAGGGATGGTATGAGTATATGAAGGAGAGGGATGTAGGAAGGAATAAATACAGAATGCATGGACTGAGAATATCGAGAGAAGAAGTAAGTCTGATGGAAGAAGATATTGGAGTGTTGCGTAGTGGAAAAATATTTTAGTACAATAGGAAGAGGACCGCGGTTGATAGATAAGAGAAGCACAATGATATTGAGGAAACAAACATTGACGTAGTGCTCCAGATGGAAGGATTGTCACACATAGAGGAAAAGAAAAAGGATCATCAAATTAGTATAGCAGAAGGAGATACATTACATCACATTATCCCCACTCAAGCCAAACTCTTCATTGAACTCATTACCCCATGTGCATCTCCTAGGTATAAAAATTTGTCGTGAAAAATTGTAGTTAGTGAAGAAAGAAAGGATAAAAATAAAGGTATTCAAAGTAGTGAAAAAATTATGCCAACCCAGATTCAGTTAGAAATACGGAGGAAGAATATTGCGCAGTACACCATGGTGGGGTTAGACCACCTTTTGAGAATGTTTGTCTTTCACGGAGTAGGGAAAGAAGATCCAGAACAACACTTATTTTTATGTGAAGAAATATGGACCGTGAATAATGTCTAAGATGAGGATGTGAAAATTTCCCAGTTAGTGACGACAGTTAGAGACCGCGTGTTACTCTCGTATATGAAGTATCAATCCACTGTACTCATGGGGCAATCCATAACATTACAAAACATCAGACAAGCCTTGTTACAATAATTCCAAAATCCAAAGTATGAGTTACAATGTATTACAGAAAAAAAAGAGATCAAGAAGTTGTAGAATAAATTAGTATGGAATTTTGACCAAAGATTCAAGATATTGATGGATAGATTGAACTTCTAGATTCTACATGAGAAACATATGGAATGGTTCATTGCGATATTGTTACCACATATATGATTCTCATTGACAAAATAAAAAATTACTTCATATTCATAAGCGATAGAGAGCACCATGAATTTGGAAGCATCCCATGTAGGATAAAATGGCATAGGTATGGATCAAGTTCAGTTGTAGTTAGCAACATTGAAAATTCAGTTGTAGGAGATTTCTAAAAGAAAGGAAAAGGATGAAGAAGTCTAGTGTGTTACATGCATAAAGGAGAGTCATCATAAGAACGAGTGTCCAAACTTTAAATTTTATTTGAATATAGGAGCCCCAAATCCCTTGGCCCCAAGAGGAGGAGTATGATGTGATATATGAAGAATGATGGGTCATCACCCTACTACCTATCCTTTAATGTAGAAGTATCAAACAACTGCTAGGAACTTATTTTGTAATTTTTGTAAGTCTGTGGGGCATGACAAAAAAGGACTGTCACACACTAGATATAATGAGAGAACGCACCATGGATGCATACAAATTTCAATGAGAAGAAAGATAAGAATGTTGAGTACCAAAATATAATACTTCTAGGAGCTACAGTCAAGGAGGAAGATGAGGATACAATGGTTAGGAAAGGGGAGGATTTGAGAGAGGAAGAGGACTGATTATTTGTTATAATTGTAACCATCCTGGACATTTGGCATGAGATTGTTTGAATATTTGTACAACATGCACATATTGTAGGCAGCTGGATCATGCGATGGAAGATTGTCCACAAATAATAAAAAAGTGGAAAAAAAAGAGGAACTATAATTTTCATATGATAGCAGTGGAAGAGTGAGAAAATTGACCAAGGGTAGTAACAATTATGCATGGAAGAAAAAGATGAAGGGTTGATGCAGTGGAACAAGGAATTCATATTGAATAGTGGGTCATGAAAGAAACACAACCTCCTCGAACATTTTATCCATAAAAGGAGAGAGACACATATAAGAAACAAAGAAAGGAGATGCTAGAAACAAAATGTGGAGCATAAACTTCTCAACCTGTGTATGACATGCCTCCAACCTATGACCACTTGATCACATAAAGGCTAGTTGAGAAGTTAAGTACTCTAAAACATTTCTTAAATATTTTCTTAGAAATAACGAAGTATGAAACTTCATTGAATGCGATGCATAGAATGATCAACATGTGGACATAAGATAAAGAATCATCTATTGCACAACAAGCAATTAACCAAGTACAACGGAGGAAAACAATGAACAAGGAATTTTGACTTAATGCATAGGTAGGAGACTATGATATGGATAATATCATCTTGGATCTGGGATCTAATGTGAATTTCGATCTAAAGTAGACATGGGAAATGATGGGAAAACCAAATTTGATATGGTTGCCAATTCAGTTGAGGCTAGCAAATCAGCACAAGATTCTTTTGATTAGAATACTGACATGGGTGAATGTTAACGTCAATGGAGTGTGCAACACAACATATTTTGAATTAATCAAGATATTGGATGGTATTAAACCTTATCTAGCATTACTTGGACTCTATTTGTATTTAAATAACTAGACCATTATTGATATGAAAAAGAGACAAATGATCTTTGAAGTAGGAGACTTGAGAGTTACTGTGCCATTGGATCCCACATAAGGAATATGATATGTGGAACTAACAAGGGGGAAAGAACTCGATAACCTTTACAATGTGACTGCACATATGGATGACTATATTAATCCCACTTCTTAGGGTGTACTTAGTTCGAGAAGTTTTAGTTCTTCCACATTAGATTCAGAAGAAGCTATGGAACATCGACAACAAAGGTTACATGAAGTATCTACAAGGAGATATTCTCGTATTACCTGCACATTGCATTGGATTGAAGATGAGGTGCATGATCCTTTGAAGTATGATGGACTAACACACACACACACACACACACACACACACACACACACACACACACACACATATATAT
>JZKD02S1981497.1:226738-242828 GCA_000966675.3 Picea glauca | reverse complement strand
ACACATATATATATTATTTTGTAAAATAATTTGAATTGTAGATATCAGAACAACAAATATTTCTAGCTTTATATATCACATCGAAAGTGACTCCTCCAAGATGGTGGGTTGCACATAAGGATAGAATAAAGAATTGGAAGCAGTGTAGAAGGCTCGTACAGGTCAAATTCGAAATAGGAAATGAATATATTGCAAAAAACTATAATGGATTGAGTTGTCCTATAGATCATAATGCATAGTGCACTGTGACATGGGTCTCGGTACCTAAGAAGGAATGGATGCACTTGTTTGTACACACTATGGATGTGATCCCAAAGAATTGTTGTATATAACTGGAAGTACACAGAGGAATAACATATTGAGAATATTTGAATCACAATTTCAATGTAACTTTCGAGTTTGAAGATGATTCCCCTTCGATAGAAACAACCCTACATATTATTAGGAACAATATATTTACATCACAAGACTTGATGAGACCAGTACCCTTATGTAGTGCACCTAGATATTATTCCACTATTCAAAAGGTTTTGGAATGCTACAACGTTGTTGGAGAAGACCAAGAGGACGAAAACTCAAGAAATTTATAGATACGAGAAACTGAAGGAGAGTGCATAGTAAAGGGTCTCAATCAAGTGTGCATTTTTTTTGAAAACGTGCAAGGTGAATATTGGTATGAAGGATAATCCAAAGTTCACAAACATTGGAGATTACTAGAATGAAGAAACTAATGACAAGATTGTTTATTTACTACACAAATACCAAGACCTTTTCTTGACTACATTTTTAGAAATGAAAGGGATTGTTGAGGAGCTAGTGGAAATTAGGATTCCTATGAAGTCAGATGTGAAGCCAATGAAGCAAAGACTATACCGATTGAACCCAATATATAATAAGAAAGTGAAAGAAAAAATAGATAGGATGATGGAAGCTAGGATTATTGAACATGTCGTAGAGTCACAATAGATCAATCCAATGGTGATTCAGGAAAATAAGAAAGGTGGAATTCGAATTGTGTGGATTATTGGAAATTAAATGATGCTTTCTTACATGACTTGTTTACTACTATGTTTACAAATGAGGTTTTGGAGAATGTAGGAGGACATGAAGCTTACTCATTTACTGATGGATTCTCTAGGTATCACCAGATTAAGATTTCACATGAGGATAAGAATAAGACAATATTTGTGACAAAATGGGGATGTTATTAGTATATAGTCATGCCTTTTGCGTTAAAAAATGCCCCAACGGTATTTTCCCAATTTTTTGTCGCATCTTTTAAACAATTTATTCATAAATTCCTAGAAATATATTTGGATGATTGGAGATTGTTCAATTTGTTAAAATACCATGTGGAAACTCTATGCTTGATGTTGGACAGATGTGGACAGTTCCAAATTTCCTTGAACTTGAAGAAGTGTATTTTCTACGAACCATTCGGTATTTTTTTTGGCCATGTAGTATGTAAATAAGGACTTGTGATTGATCTTGTGAAGATTGTTGTTATTGTTGCTTTTCCACCACCTAGTTTAATGCAACAACTATAAGAAACACTGGGTCATACGGGGTACTACATAAATTTTATTAAGGGATAGAAGAAGATCAAATCTCCATTGGAAAAATTGTTGAAGAAGGAGTTCAAACTTCAATGGAACAAGGAATACCAACAAAGTTTGGATACCTTGAAACAAAAACTAGTTACCATGCTGATTTTAGTATTTCCATATTGGAAGAAGGAATTATATGTCCACATAGACATGTCATCTATAGTGTTAGGTGTAGTTCTAGCTCAACTAGGGGAGGTTTGTATCATCCCATTTAATTTCCCAAAAGAAATTTGTTGACTATCGAACATAATTACACTACTATAGAGCATGAAGGAATAGTAATGACATACACACAACGAAATTATGGGCATTATCTACTGGGATCACATTTTAAGATGTACACAAATCATTATGCACTGAGATAATTAGTCAATAATCCAGTTTTTGGGGGGAAGATATGCATATGGATGTTATTATTTCAGGAGTATGATTTTGAAGTGATTGCGAAAGAAAAAACATTAAATACAAGACTTAATCATGTTTCGCGCATATTAATAGGCGAAGATGCAGGAAATGTGGATGAGAGTCTACCATATGCACACTTGTTCACACTACATATGGTCAATGATTACTTTGTAGATATTGTCTAGTTCTTGAGCATAGGAGTAGCCCCACTCAACTTTACAATTGTGTAGAAGATGTAGCTAGTACTAAAGGCAACAAATTATCAAGTCATAGAGGGGAATTTGTATAAGTTGGGTGCAGATGCTATTCTTTGAAAATGTGTACTAGAGAAAAAAATGCATATGATATTATCAGAGGCACATGAAGGAATTGCGGGAGGCCACTATGCAGGGAAAGCGACGACTCAAATTTTTTTGCGTACAAGACTTTGGTGGCCCAACCTTCATAAGGATACTAAGGAGTTCTATTAGAACTATGATGTATGTCAGTGAGTTGGGAAGTCGTTTGTAAGAGACAAGATGCCCTTAATACCACAAGTTACCTTGCATGATTTTGATAAATGGGGAGTTGATTTCATTGGACTGATCAACCCACTAGAAAAAATGTTAGAAACATGATATATAATCACTGTGACAAATTACTTGAACCGATGGGCTGAAGAAGAACATGTCAGATATTACATCTCGGAGACTATTGTGTGGCTTTTATTTGAGAATGTTTTTACTAGGTTTGGATGTACAAGAATCCTTATGAGTGATTAGGGGACCCATTTTTTGAATAAAATAATTGATTCTTTGACAAAAGAATTTCAGATTAATCACTAGAAGAGCACACCATATCACCCTCAAGCGAACAAAATAGTGGAATCATTTAACAAGATTATAGAGAATGCACTAAAAAAGATACGTAATGTAAGTCAAGATGATTGGGACCTAAGGATTCTTCCAGTAGTATAGGCATATCAAAATACATTTAAGAAGTTGACAGGATATACACCATTCTAATTAGTATACGGTCAGAAAGAAGTTATGCCCATGGAGTTCATTATGTCGAGTCTACACATTGTAACGCTGAAATAGCTCACAGATTATAGTGCATTAGAGAAACGACTTTCAAAATTAGTGAAACTAGAGGAAGAAGGCTTTGTCTCAGGATTTCACCATCAAGTCTAGAAAGCACGTGAAAATGCATGGAATGAAAAACATATTAAATAGAATAAGTTCCAGATGGGAGACCTGTTTTTGATATATGAAAAAAAAAATTTGTAGCACCCTAAAAAGTTCCAAATGGATTGGTTGGGTCTGTATGTCATAATAGTTGTGATAGAGACAAGTGTTTCTCAGTTGGATAAAATGAATGTGGAAATCATGGAAGTGATGGTCAACGATAGTCGGCTAAAATTGTATAGGGATAGTCGTGCTTTCGCGCACTATCCCAACTATGCACTATGTCTACCATAGTATTCATATTATAGTATATGTGTTATATAAAAAGAGCTTGAGGAAAGCCCCAATTTGAGGAGATAGAGGCTTGAAGTTTTGAAATGGGCATTGTTCAAAGAGTCAAATTAGCAGAAAAAGAGATGAACAAGAAAATGTAGAGGAAAGGAAGGAGAATCAAAATGCACATAGAAAGGAGAATCGAAGAGCTAGGATAAGGACCTGCAAAGAGGATGGGAAAATAATTAAATAGAAAACATAATGAAAATATGGTGGGAACACATAGTCATAAATGAAACACGACAACCATATTTTGACAAGATAGAAAATATAGACCACGATCCATTAAAATATATGAATTTAATGCATGATCCAAAAGGAATTGAATGCAAACACAATAATATGGGATTGGTAATGTTGGTGCGAAGAGAAAGATAACAACTACCAAAATCCTATAAAAGTAGACAAGGGGCGACGAGAAAGGGTTATTTTTGCATGGACATTTGAAGAAAACAAAGAGCCAAAGGAGAGTTGAGTGAGTTGAAAAAATTCATGGTGCCACCAAAGGTAGGAGCATCCACATCGCAGAAAAATAAACCACGCACTAAACATGCATCAGTGCCAATATAGGAAGAAACCCTAAGAGAATCGGTGTCGGATCCAATAAACTTTACAAGGTCTTGTGTTCCACCCGAAAGGCCAACAACAAAGAAAGTTAGACTACCCAAGGAGATGAAGTATGACCTTGTTACACTGGTGATTCCACTTGGGGTCACTATATTGGGAGATATGTTGGGCGCAATAGGAATCCTAAGGTATCCCGACCATGAACTTACAGATATAAAGAAGTTTCTAGAGTTAGAACCACATAATTATCTATGCACATCACTCATCCTAGACTCACTGGTTGTTAGTAAAAGATTTTCCTCACCCTATGCAATATTGCAGAGAAGGCCTTATTCCATTTCCCTATGTAGGCTTATCTTCCCTGTTACTAAAATCTAGAGACAAAAATACAAAATTTTCCACTTGTATGCATCTTTCACATTATACAACAAGTGTATATGCAGGCTTCTCCACTACAACCCGCGTACATCAAGATTTGTGCCAGAAAATCAAAATTAAATGTCAGGTTTCCATGTCATGAAAGGAGATCTATGATCCTTGGCCTTCCATATACTGGAAACATTCCGACTTGGCCCTTCAGTTCCATTTTGAAGGCTATAAGTTGGGCAATTCTGAGATATGGAAAAAGAAAAAGAATTCAACTTTGAAAGAAAAGTTACTCTGAAAAAATTATTTACTTCATATTGAGTCTGCATCCCTTTTTCCTTTAAGTCTAAACACAATGTTCAACCCTAAAGATATTCCCTTACTAATGGAGAACCTCATTGTCTCCCTTATATGAGATTTCCTTTGGTGGAGGATTGAAGTGGTGGAGGCCCAGCTAGAAGGAACTTAGTTTCTCAGTTCCAAACTGTGTTGACAAGGAAGTCTGTAATATTGTCAGTTTTGTTGATCATTTATTAATAGAAATACTCTCTTCCCATCCAATTGATGTCCTGAAAATATATGAATTATTATCCATGGGTCTGTTTGTTATGTATATTGATGGATTATGATATCTAATGTGGTAACCTTTTATATTGCCACCATATGCTTGTTTTCTCTTGTTTGTTGAGAACTTGTTGCAGGTATATATAGATTTGGATCAAAGTACTCAGCGATGGGCATCATCGAACATATGGACGAGCTAGGCCTCTTTCTTATATCCTTTGCACATTGGTTTATATAGAATATTATTCAGACAGAGTATATTTCTATAGTCATTTTCATCTATTATGGTTCACCCTAGCCATAGAGAGATTTTCCTCATAACAGAATTGGCGACCATACTGGGGATAAATCTTGTTTCTTAGGTTTTGAAGTAATTTTCTCCTTAGATTGCTCTTGTTTCTATTTTGGTTCCTGTCGTATCATTGCTTGGCAAATCCTATTCACTTTGGGTCTGAGTTTTCATCCTTTCTCCATTGCCTAGTCTTGTTTTAAAGCATACACATTCCTTTTTCCTTGACAATCGTGTATACACATGGTCTGTCTCATTGCAGGCTATGTATATATGCTTTGTTTGCCTGAACAATCATGTACACCTTTTTTCCTTGCCTGTTCACTTGGTATGGTGTTTTCTGGGAAGGATTTGATGCTTGTTGATCCTTCTTGGGTCTCTCTAGTGCCTGTTGAGTGGTTGTGGGATGACAAGAAACCCTCTTTTGGTTGAATGTCTGGGAGAATTATTTCGCTTCATGTTTTCATTTTTATTTTCCTTATACATCGGGCTGGGTGTTTTTTTTCTTAGTATACTTCTTGAGTTATCTCTTTTTTATACACAGTAGGGATATATATCAAGTTACTTTTTAGTCCATGCATTTTCAATTTTGATATATTGAAAATACAAAAAAAATAGGCATTTTGCATTGCTTGGAATTTTTTTCTTTCGAGTTTTTATCATTAGCTTAGTGCATATAGTGAAATATTACACTTTTACTTCTGAATTACAAAGTTGAATTTGAAAATTGCATTGTTTTTAGAAGCATATCATTCATTAAAAGTTAAAGCTAGGACTTTGCATTATTTTCATATTTACTTTTCTTCCAGACTCATAACACCATGAGTTTCACTAACATACATTTTTGAGTAATCACGGCCATTAAAATCAACTATAGAATTTAAAATTTATTAGTAACCATTTTATTTTCTAGGGTGCGCAAACTAGCCTAGGAATTAGTGCCTTGGAATAGGATTTTGTGAGTAAACTTCTCCAAGGCAATTAAATCAACATATGTGTTTGAGTCAAGGAGTGGATAAATCCATTGTGCAATTGGTAATATCAGGAGGATCCGCTCACACCAGAGTCAATCACGAGGTCGAGCGAAGTTGGTTGAAGGGATACCCCCTTGATACCTTCCTAGCGTCAAAGATATTTCTGGGGATCTATTCATATCTGGGGATCTTTCTAGTGCCTTTACCTCTATGAGAGGTAGTGCTTTCAAGGTTTCAGGATCTTCTACCCTGCCCACAGAGTATACCTGACTTGCGACTGCTCGCTTGTGCATCGATTATACATCGATTTATTAGTTGCTTGACTTAGGTGTCTCATAGGTTACTTACAGGGGTTATTATGTAGGTACCCTAGGTCAGATAAGGGTCAGGAAACACACAACCTTTACGGAGGATTACCTCTCCAGGGGGATCTGATCGACTAGATGTTAATCCAACAAGGGGCCTTTATAGCTAACTCTGTTACCTATGATATTTAGCAGGGACTCTCAGGCCCCTCTTGGGTGAGACATACCTTCTTTAGGGAGGGAGGCCACTCATCCACTTTACCTCATTTGCATGCATTTTGGTTGTTTGAATTTTGGTGTTCTCTTTGATTACTAGTTGGACTTAAGAGTTTATACTGAGTTCGCTTTATCATCGATAGAGGAGTTCCTTTGACTCCTATTTTCACCACTACCTACCCCATGATGCCTACTACTGTCATGGGGATAAGTCCTTCAATTTTTTATAATGGTATGCAGAACTATGGTATTCAGTTCGTGCCTTGGGTCTCTAGTCATTCTCTCTCTTTTTAGCCTTCAAAATGAAACTGAAGGGCCAAGTCAGAGCATTTATAGTATATGGTACTCACAATCGAGTCATAGGGATGGGAAACATGACTACAATGAATATGCATATTGAACCTATTGGAGATCCTATATTTTGGAAAAAGAATAGAAATAAGCATTTGCATCAAGTTATTGTTGCATTTTATCCGCTAAGGTTTCCTATGGTTGGACATGCAAGTATTGATTGACACCCAACTTATTGCGAGGATTATAGAATTGTCATCGGCTAGGGAAGAATCACTACCTTTGTTCATGGATAAGACTCATGTGAAATAATTAGCATAAAGTATGAAGAAAAGATATGGCATGGATAGAGGAGCACACAGATTAGATGTATTAAGCATCAATGATGATTCTGTCAAGTTTGTGATGTAGGTGTTACCTTGCAAGTTACTAAGGAAATGTAGCAGATATTAGGTGCCAAAAAGAGTAATAGAAACAACAGAAAAGTGCACAACATGAGTGCAGATGAATTGGGAAACATTTTTGGTGAACCAATTCTTAAGAGACTACAAGGAATCATAGGAGAAATGAGTAGAGTTTTACTATGCTTGTTTATTGATTTTAATTGCATTAGTTTCTTGGAGGGAGCCAGAGGAAACCCAATCACTAGTGTTAGCACTCTGTAAATTTGTTCGACTGATAAAACAAATGATAGAGGTAACCTGCAAACCACTTTAGAGTTTGGTACTATCTTTCTCAACTCATAGATAGGGATGATTTTAAGGATGTAAATTTATTTTAAAATGTAGAAACCTTGGCGAATATTACTAATCCTTCATATGCAAACTATAAATGTTTGGCAATATTTTTGTAAAAATATTCAATTTCCTAAGGACTTTATACAGTTTGTATAAAAGTTTGGCGATTTTTAAGGTAAAATAATTTTATCCTGTAGAATTTGGGCGAATTACTTTTAGAATGGCGAATCTTGCTTTGGGAAAAACCATGGAAAATTAGCCCATGAGTGAAATTTAGCCCCTAAAATCATTCTTGATCATAGAGGGCTCTCTCCTATCACTTGGTCTTTAACAAGTCAATGTCTAGAATCTGTTTCTTTGAAGGGTTTTTTTATAATTTCGTTGGCAAGGAAGGGGAGGGACACCTAGGTTTATGGAGTCAAACTTCTGAAAATGAATGGAAGCACTGACTGTTCAGTTAAAATATCCAAAGGATAAATGCTAAATGAGGTGATGAATCTGAGTTATAAATTGTAATTTACAGAGTGTAAGAATAAAGGAAAAACATATAACTGCATCAGAGCATTAAATAAAATGAATTCTGACTTAGTTAGGAAGAACTTAACACAGTTTAAATTTCTTAAGACGAGAGCATCAAAAGATGAATTCCAGGCCTTTAACTATCCAATTTAAGTAGAAGACAGTGAAAATGAAATCAAGAACACATGAAATACATACGAATAAAGAAGACAAATATCAAACCACCACCATTAGAATCTGTTCATGGAATTTCAAGAAATCTGCATGTGCATTCTATTCAGCTTCAGAAAATTACATTCAAGTTCCAAATAAATAAAATCGTTCCATTGCACTTATGCAAACTCCTAATACATTTGGAAATATTAATATTTATACAAGCTGAGTTCCTTCGGTTTGAAACTTATTACAATGACAATGTTTTTGTTTTTAAACCGATTACAATGATCATCAAGAAACCTTTCTTGATCCGAATTCTGACTCCTCTAGAGTTTTAGTCCCATGCTTCGCTACTTGGTCTGCTTTGGTCTTATGCATGATCTACCATCTTTAGTGACATCTAGACATCATTTACTAGGCCTTGGAAAACTACATTTTCTCTTACCCAACTTGATTATTTCCTTCCATTGAAAGTCAGAGGGATATCATAATCTGTCATTTCCTTTATCAAAATCTCCAAGTCAATGAAAGAAGCATAGGACATGAATGGAAGTCCAAGCTTGATTTTTTTTGAACTGATTCAATATTTCAAAGTCTGTAACCAGATGTTCAACTAATGTGGTTGCTTTTAGATTTTCCTCTAGTGTTTCAAACTTAGAATGATCCATTTTACATTGAGTCAAATGAGCATTGTATTCTTCTTGATCACACAACTTTCCCTTTCCATCCCAAAATGGTGCAAGTCCTTTGGTAAACAATTCTTCTAACAAATCTTTGAACTCTTGTACACTCTGCTCCATCTGTGATGATTTAGTTTGAACTGATTTCAACAGGTTATGTTAAGAAATAACCCCCCTATCCCATATAATCAACATAGTTCTGTCTTTAACTCCATTAGTCTAAATGTATGCAGTAGGAACAATGTTGAGTATATTTATGGCATTTTGGGCCCATTCTAATGGTTTCTTCGCTAAAGTTTCATTCACAACAATGCATTTATTTATGGATGTAATGACTATGTTTTCTTTATCATTAATGAAATTCAAATATGATTTGAACTTGGTAGATTTAGCATCTATAGAGTCCCATATGATACTCTTTCCCAACTGCAATAGACCTTTGCCTCTTTACCTTATCTTCAATTTATTTATTCTTTCTTTCGAGGCTTCATTCTCCTTTTGAAATTGAGCTATATTTTCATCCTTTGTCTGCAATTCCCGCTTCAATTTCTCTATGCTTCCTTTCATCCCTTTGATTTCTCCTTCTTTCAATATAACTTGTGACATATCCTGGACAAGTCCTTCAGTGTTTGACCCAACTTCTGCAGTAGGAGATGCAACCACAACCTTGTTTATCAATTCTTTCTTCTCTTGTGACCATTTCACCTTTTCTTGTTCAGGCTGCAACAACCCATCCTTGTAGCCCAGTGTCTCTTAATGAAGTGTTTCCTTATCCTGTTCTAAAGAAACCAATTTTGTTTTTTCTAGATGCTCTATAGCAAGTATTTTCAATTTCTTCTTCAAACTTTGAATTAATTTTTCCTTCTCATCCAATGAATATTTCAACCCTTGGGGGCCTTCACCTTTCAACCCCTTAACCTGAGTCTTCCAAGCTCTGCTAGATTCCTTTACCTGCCTCAATTGTCCTTCCAATTTCATTGCATAAGATGATAGTTTTGAATTCTTTAAAATTAAGCTCAGGTAATCAGAATATAGCATGTCACTAGTGTGTTTGTGGAATTTGACCTTGTTTGGAGCACTTATGTTATCATATTTTATCTTTATTTCAAAGAGTTTGTCTTCAATTACAAATGAAATATTAATGGTCCTATTTTCAACATCCCTTACTATGAAAAGAGAATATTTATGCTAAGATATATTTTCCACTTCAGTGACTAAATCTCTCATCTCATCCAGATCTATATTACCCTTCTCAACATACTTTTTTGCCAAATATTCTCTAGACTAATAAGCTGAATCAAATGTTTTAAAAACATATTTCTTACTACTAAAAGCTATTGAGTTGCCTTCACTTTGGAGTTTACTTTCCTTTTCAACCTCTACAGTGCTAGTAAAAATTTCCACCATATCTAGATTAGCTTGGTCTCTGGGCTCTTCCTCTTCTAAATCCACAATCTGTGTTGACTGTGTAACTTTCATCTTTTTTGGGTCAGTTTGCTAGTCAATGATGTCCATGGCCTCTAACCTTGTTCTCTCACTGTAAACACTTGTCTTAGGAACTTTGATTATCAAATTTTGAGGAGCTTGTTGTGTTTGAATTTTTTGCAAGGTTTCCTCCACTTGTTTTGTTTCATTTGGTTTCAATATTGCTTCCACATCAACAAAAAAATCTAGATTTTCCATCTTATCAAAACCCTCAAATTGTTCATGCTCATAAGGGGCTTGTTTGTTCATATGTCTCTTCTTGGATATGATTTGATGTGGATCATACCTTCTTCCCTTTAACTATGCAAAACCAAAATCTTTGATCTTTGCTTGAACTTGAGATAAACATGAATTGTATTTAACAATGAAGGGGCCAATGATAAAAGTGAACTTAAGGTTGGAGGCTTTGTGAAAGTTCAGTAAATTATTTGTCTCAGATATAATTCTATGCCTGATGAATTCAAGGGAAAAGATTCTAGGAGTGAGAATAATAGGCAATAGGTAAGGGGATTCATGACAACTGTAAACCCATATTACTGTTGAGTGCATGAATAATAGCCAATCCCCCACTTTGTTCTCTGGATTTGGTTGAAGATAGCTTCTCATGTCATCCAAAACTCTAGGTAGGCTAGTATTGAAAATCAAACTATAAACTTTGGACATGACTTTGTTGATGAAGATAAGTAATGTAATTCTTTTACATTAAGTTGACAAAAATGTTTCTTGAAGAGATTCCCTCTTGTTGGTTTCTAGAAAAATTCTCAACGGATAGGTGTAGTATCTAAAATGTATTAGGGACAAAAAATTCACTAGTTGTTTATGGATATTATCAGATAGGAATTGATCAAATCTGATACAGATTGACAGACCAGACTCTGACTTAAAAAAGGTCAAAAGGAAACCGACCATGACTCCAACCACATATTTTTCATTATCTAGACCTAAAACTTGACTCAATAAGGGACCATTATATTTACGTTCATCGACAAAGACATAACTTTTGAAAAATGTTCAAGTTTGATAATTGTCTGTAAAAATAGATCGCAGACCTCTAATGGGCATTCTCTATATATCCTAATCAGCTTCTCTTAATTTAAAGGTTCAAAAATTGTAGAAAAAGACTCTGGTATACTGAGGGACTCTGGAATTGATATAATCTCTACCCTACACAAAATCTAAGACCCTCGTTTATTTACAATGACACTTTCTTCATGGGAATACTGTTTGACACACCAACCTATAAATTCAGGAAACAAGAAAGAAATTTCGACAAAATAAGGAACAATGGTGTCCCGGAGTGCTTCAAGGAACGATATACATATTCCTACTTTATTAGACAAGTTTCCTTTGGACACAAAGATAGGAAAAATAGTGATTTCGACATAAAAAACATTTGTCTCTCGATCAATTGGGGCTTATTCATTTTCCACAGGATCTTTTTATGTTACTGAGGTTATGATGGGATCCATGATTGTGATGAAGAATACCTATAAATGAGAGGAAATGACATTTTGAGTTAGTGTATTATTGAGTTGTAGGTGAAAGATGATGGTCGTGGGAAGTTTCTAATGGTCCAGTGTTCAAAATAATAATCAAATAAAATAAATGACTAAATGTCTCTTTTTACTTTTCCATTTTTCGGGGTCATGAGAAAGTGGTTTGAGGAAACCTGCTTTCCATCTTGAAATGAACCTTGTGATGCCACATACCTCCGAGAGAAAACCATGGTTTAAATTTTAGGACCACCCTTCAAAATTAAGCCCCATGCAGCTTCGCCCCCGTAAATCAGTCTCGGTCATTGATCTTGAGAACTCACGATCAATGATGCTTCAGAACTGATCAACTTAGCACTCATGACATATTTATACCTTCCCTTCCATATCCATCCCATTTCCCAGTTTATTAGGCTTCCAAACCAAATTTGGCATTCCACTAGATTTTGAAATCTTGATTTTGCACAATAAAAATTTAATGGTGACTAACAACTAGAAGGTATGCAACAACTATTCCTCATAGCAATATATCTTTCTTTGTGGTATACCACACATAAGAACAAACAAATGGACAACAATATCATATTATACATCTATAAAGAGACAATCCGACAATACAGTGAGGACACACCATGAATTCTACCTCAGATAGTTGAAGAAAACAAATAAATCCCATGATTTAAGTCAGGGATGCACCACATGTACATTCAAGAAAAGAGATATCTAGATCAGAAATGGTTGTTGACTAACTATAGGCTGATAGAAAAAGATGTCAACCAGATTGTCAATGACTAGGAAGCACAATGAAAAACCCCAGTGATAGAAACAATGCAGAAGGAGACACCATAATCAAAGAAGGATCAAGAAGAAGAACAATAACATGAAGAAAAATGGAATGGTGCAAGAGACACTCAAACAACACTTCCCATTGGAGAAAAGAGAAATGATCACCCTAAGGATCAATCAATGCATAAACATAAGAAGATGAATTCCTCAAATGATGTAGCTATCCTGGAAATATTGGGGATCAGGTCAAAGAATTAAATGAAGAAGAATTTATGCAAGATGCATAGAAACATGAGTTAATGCACATGAATGTACAAGCAAAAATAGCTACACTGCACTCGATTTTGGAATCAACTAGGATAGCACAAGCCCGAACAACAGAAGAAGAACATGCAAAGAGCACAACAAATACAATAGAGTGACGAAAAATGACATGAAAATGACCATTAACATTAGCAGAGCACTCGATCATGAATATATTAGCAGGGGACATAGAGTTCCACATGACATAAATGTAGGATCACATGAAAAAATTAAGTCATATTGACTTAATGTTGTCACAGTTACCATTAAAGATTCTACATATCTTGTATAAAAGTGTCACACAAGAGATCTATTTGCACACATAGTCAACTTCTATGGATTTGGTCAAAGTAAATGCAAACAACAATGCACTACACACAGGGTATAGTAAACTCATGCTGAAAACAAAAAGTTTGCAATAGGCAGAGCAAGAGGTATACAACAACTTCCCATAGGTATGAATGGAAAAATATACTCCCTTAGAAGAGTAAGTGAAAATATCAGTGAATCCATTCATGGATTCTACGCAAAGATAATAGATTTGGAAGCTCGCACAATGAAAATTATCCTAGCAGAGGAAAGGGAGCAATGATAAAAGAAAACCATGAATACCGTGGAGAGAATTTGGTGCTTGGATGAAGAATGCATAAATTTGTATGAAGAGAGTACAAAAGTGTGGAATCAATTGTTGGATAATGCAGAGCTACAAATATTATAACAGAGGTTACAAAATGCATAGGAGAGGGTGAAAAAGATCAAAGATACAATGAGCACTCTACCACCAATAGAAAAAATGACTCTAAAAGTTGAGAATAGATAGCTACATAAGGAGATAAACCAAATAAGAGTTGAAAAACAGACTCTCGTCCAAAATCTTGAATCACTATAGGAGGAATCCTTTCGGGTGACATAATAACTTGCAGCTACACAAGGGATAGTGAGGCAAGTAGTAAAAGAAAATGCATATAAAATGAAGACCCCCATTATTGGGCAGACAATAGAGGGGATTTTGACACAAGAATCACATGTAGAGGGTTAGGTCCCAACCGCAAAGGAAAATTTTGATAAGTTTCTTCCGGCCTAGAAGGGGGTGCAGTAGAAGTCTTGAGTGGCTTGGGATGAGCCACACATGAGTGTTGACGTCTTCTTGGGATAGGATTTTGGGACCCATTTTGGGAACTGCACAACACATGAAAAATAAGGAAAGACAGTTGGCGCACTTTCATGTATGAACACGTGAAAATAAAGGAATATCATTGAAGCTATTAGGAATTTTGGGTCCATTGGTTCGAAATAAGCCCTATTGGAATTATATAAATATGTAATTTTTTATGTGTATAAGGAAGGTAACATAGGAAAAGAGATAGTGAATAAGTATGTATAAATGCATGCAAGGATGAAAGACTGAAGAGAGATAGAGATAGAGAGAGAGATAGGAGAACAACAAGGGCATGATGTATGAGCATAATGCACATATTTTGTAATGGATGATTCTAAATAATGTAATAATAATCCAATTGTTGTGGATGTATCCAATCTTGGGTGAACCACGTTAAATATGGTGTCTATGTGTTATGATGTGATTGTTATGTTTATTGTGCATATGATATATGTTATCTTGCTATTAATATGTTACATGTTATTTTGTTTTTGTGCACCTAATATAAGATATAATGAATAAATACTAAGTATAATGGTTATGCGGATTTCCTTCCCTCCCTTCATCACTATGGAAGTCAGGTTCCTACAGTTCCCATAGATACCTTGGGTAAGACTTCACCTGCTTATGGTTGATGCTGAAAGTGTTGGTATCTCAGGTTTTTTTTGGTGAATTCATGTTGAACTGTGGGTCTTCCCACTGCAGAAAAACAATACTATAACATGAAAACAATAGATATATCGTGAAATATATATTGTAATGTCGTTAAAGTTTCTCCATGAATTGCCATATTTTTTTTTGTTTACTTGATGACATAAAAAAAGATACAAGAAGAATATTTTTTATCATTGACATTAAATCCAGTAGCGTGATGTAATATAAATTACAATGAAAATTAAATTTTTTTCCTACACCTGTAGAGGTTACGATCTTCAAGACACATAAGTAGCGCTTGCAATCCTCGATTCTTCCGATTGTTTTTGACCATTTATGGTCTCAGGACTAGCAACTGTTCTGACGAACTTGAAAGATTTGTACTTCGATAAAATCCTTCCTAGTATATTCATTCAAGAGATATTTTACTTCACAAGAATACATAAATTCACATGTAGCTCTCATACCATATGTAATGCCTTTATACGTTAAGGAAGTATACTTTTTTTTTGCAATCTACACAGTAAGTTTTGTCATCTTAGTAAAATATTATACCAGAAATATCCTATATATATTCATTTATTCTTTTTATAAATACATCAACTTAACAATTCATAATATGCAATAATAAAAATTATATATATATATATATATATATATATATATATATATATATATTACATAAATATAAATATTTAATAACTTGAATAATTAAATACATTGAAATGTGAATAAATATAACCATTCTAATTTTACAATTTCAATCCAGCCCATATGACAATTGTATAACCATTCCCATTTTACATTTTTAATCCAACCCTTCTCATTTTACATTTTTAAGCCAGCTCATATTATAATATAACTATTACAAATAGTAGAATAATTATTAAGTAAGGGAGAAGTATTTTTTCATTTTACACTTTTAAGCTAACCCATATTATAATATGACTATTACAAATAGTAGAATAATTATTAAGTAAAGGAGAAGTAGTTTAGAGTACTTTTAATTGTAACAATTTTAGTTTCATATTCATA
>JZKD02S1981497.1:200300-210561 GCA_000966675.3 Picea glauca | reverse complement strand
ATCAAACTACTCCTCCATCCCCTCCTTCACCACCTTTCCCACCCCTTTACCAGTCTCACAAATGCATACCCTCGACTACCCCTTTGCTTATCCCTGCCCCCCCCAGACTCTTCCCATTCATACTTATCCACTTCCTCCTTCTTTCCCCATTATCCTCTCTCACTCCAATCCTCCATCTCATCCTGAACCCTCTCAACTTCCATTCCTACTCATCCCTCCTTACCTCCACTTGTCTCATTTGGATCCACTTCTCTCCAAACTTTCAAAACCCTTAAATAAACCCACACCTATGCACAACTCGTCATTTAATCTATCATGATATTTGACCCAAACCTTTATTTCACCAAACTTTTATACCTTTACCATAACCTTACAATGCCCATTTTACCTCTATCTCCACTCCTCCATGTATTCCTCCTCCTTACTACACTATTTTCTCATCCCTTGCTATCCTGACCCTCTCCCTTGATCCCTTCCTCATCCTCAATAACTCCACCCTTTTACCATCACCTCCACCACCACTACCACATATAAATCTCATTCTCCCCACTTCCTCAACCCCACTCCTCCCCCATCATTCAATCCATTCCTCCCTCTACTCATTCCTAGCACCTCCTCCATTCCTTGCTCCACTCTTTCCCCTCTTCTTACTTAATGTCCCCTCTTATCACTTCTTCTTTTCTTCCTTGAGGATTAGTCTCTTTCCTCTCCTTCCACTTTAATACACCACTTCGTTATCCTCTCCTCCAATCATCTAAACCCCTTTACTTCCTCCCCACTCTTTCCCCCTTATCTCCTCACTCTAATACTCCATTTTCTCATCTTTTCCCCCTCTCCAAACCCTCTCCTTCCTCCCTTTCTGTTTAAAGCCGAATCCTCCCATTTGTGTCATATAAATCACCCCTTAGACATCCATCACTTTCCTCCTCCTCATATACCATATCCTTATATCATTCCACTTATTACAGTTTAGACAATTCACTTTCTAATTCTCACCATATTCCCCCTCTCCCTAAACTCTTCCCCCTACATACCATAATGTTTTCTCTCCCTCCACTACTACTCTACTTCTATCCCATTGAATAATCACACTCCTCTACACTCCTCATACACCCCTCCCTCTCCCCTATCATTCCACTCCTTTCCCTTCTTCCTTTTCTTCTATTTCCCCTATCTCCTGCTCCTTGCCTCATCCAAAGTCCTTACCCCCTCTACTCATCCCTCCTACTTCCACCCCACCTTCACCTTCCCTTCATCCTCCTTATATCCTTGCTATCTCTTGCTCCAAACCTCCATCTCTTCCTTGTCCCCTTCTAATTTCAGTCTTCATTTACCTCTCCCTCTACTTGTCCCTTTCTCCTATAACTTCACTCCTCACTTAAATTTACAATTCCTATAAACCCATGCCCACCCACTACTTTCCACCCACCTTCTCCTTACATTCCACTTTGACCCTTTTCCCTCCATAAGTATAGTTCTTGTATGTACCCTTCTAATACACAATTTATATCTATCTCTAGTCATCATCATATTCCTTCTCCTTGTTGCACCAATTCCTCCTCCTCAATGGAACCTACATCTCCCTCAATCACTTCCCACTTCACAATAATCCTCATCCCCCACCACCTCAGTCCTCATATAATTCCCCTGCCTTCTCCTCCCTTGTGAAACTTCATTCCTCCCCTAATTCCTAGTCCCTTCCTCCTCCTTTCCTCTTCCCCATATTCCTACATAACCTCCCCACCTCCCTCACCTCCAACCCAAAACACTCATTCCTCATCCTACCCATCACCTCACATCCTTTCCCCTTTTCACTCTCATTCTCCACTTCCCCCTCCAATACCCCATTTTCCTATATCTCTACTATCGCCCACGATAGTTTTCTTCTCCCTCCAACCTCTCCACTCCTCAATCCCATCCTCCTAACATAAAAACCTCCTACTATTCTATCCTTTGTGAAATCCACTTATAATACCATTAGGCCGAACCCCAGTTGTACGCAAAAATGTATATGTTTTATAGGCTGGTGAGTCAGGTTGTTATATGGTAGAAGGATTATGTTATTATTAGGCTGAGGAGCCTAGATGATAAAGGTCAGTGATCCTATTTTTGTAATATGTAAACACTCATATTATTAATGAAAACACACCGATGCATGCAAACCGATCCACAAATGAGTATTGGTTGATAAAATCCACATAGAAAGGGAAAGGGGGGGCTAAGAGTCTAGGAAGGGGCTACAATAGGGGGATTAATACCAATGGACTATTATAATTTTATTCCTTAAATCTAAAGTAATGGATGTATGTATATATCCTATGTCTTGAAAGTAGGGACAAGGGAGTCCCTTGGAGTGCCAAGTGTCCTAAAAGGCACATGAATGTGGATATAGTCCGAAGGGGACAAATTATTCGGCATTATCATGAGTATTGACTATGGCTACAAAGAAGCAATTGTGAGTCATACCAAACGATACTAGACTATGATGAAGAAATTTTACTTGTACTATTAGCATGAGATATGGATTGAAGATATGGTTGTCAGACCGTATTATAGAGTAAGTGGGTTGTCAGGCCCATGAGTAGTTCTCTAGGAAAGAGACTGTAAAATTTTAAACCCCACCCAATTTCAAGTCTCGTTGATTTTCAGTTAATGTTTAATGCCCAAACCTATTTATATGACAGCCAAATAAACTCAACATATAAACAACTTTTTCATAACTGAAACATGAGGATTTTGAACAATATTGAATGCAAAAATAAAACCATATCAGCAACATAATACTCAGGAAATTTAACACAGTTATTTTTGGTCTAACAACGACCTTGGAAAAACCAAAAAGGGAAAAACTAGTGAGAGAGGGAGTTTTTATTATTTCAGAGCTTCAGAGAAAATTCTTTTACAACATATTCATCTTCAGAAATTTATTGACAAAATTATCTCGAAAATCATGCCAAGTCTTCACACAAAATCTGAGATAAACTCCTCAAAATGTGTGCCAAAATTTCCTGCACAAAAGTACATGTATGCTCCTCAAATTTTGTGCCTCTTTCTTGCTATACAGATGCCTCAAAATCTGTGTCAAAAACAACAACAAAATTATGGGAACAAATTCTTGTATGACCACCTTGAAAACCATGCCAATAATCCAGAAAGTTCACATAGAAGTTATCCTCAACTTCTATGCAGCAAAACTACTATACAGGATGTCAAAATCTACACGGTACGACCTATGTTATCTGGTTGTACCTTTCCTCATTTTTCGTTCCAAAACCCAGTCGTACAGACTGTTGTGAATCCGTACTGTACATCATGGTAACAATGTTGTGCCTCTACTTGATTTCTATGCCAATATTAAGTTGTACGGACTGTTGGAATCCATATTGTATGACCACCAATAAATGTTGTACTCTTGCCTTGAGAAGTGTGTTAGATTTCTTCCTTGAAATGTGTTCCCTAGCCCTGCAAAAATGGCCTCCTTTCTCAAACTCAAATTTATCTTCTCTTTCTCTCTAAAAAATGTTTCATCTACCCAAGAATGGGTACGCCCTCCTACCCTAGTCGACCTCATGAGGGAATCTCAAGAGTTATCTCATCCAATGGTGGAGATTGAATGAGATCAATGGTGGAAATAAATTCACTTAAGTCACCCACTTTCCCTATGTCTCAAAAAGTCACCCTTTAGTTTGCCTCTCACAAATTAAATGACTAGGGTCCACATTAGGCACTTTCTCATCCCTTAGACACCTAGGTGATGAGAAATAATTTCCTAGGTACTTTTTAATTATTTTAACAGTCCCTCTTACTGAGGAAAGTGTTACTCACCACTCCAAGCTTGTCCCTGAAAAATACAAACTTTCATTTTCCCAAGGCTTTGGTGAGTATGTCCACAATCTTCTCATCTGTATACATGTATTGTATCTAAACTGATCCTCTCTTGAGATAATCCTGGATGAAGTGATAAAAAATCTCAATATGCTTAGACCTTTCGTGAAAAAATGGATTCTTAGAGAGTTTAATACAACTTTGATTGTCACAGTAAATCATAGTAGGCCTAAAGTGCACACAAAACAATCCCACCAACAATTTGTGAAACCAGAGAGCCTCACAAATGGCTTGACTGGAATTCATATACTCAGTCTCTACAGAACTCAAATCCACTGAATTTTTCTTCTGACTGAACCAAGACACCACTACCGAGACTAGTCTGAAACAACCCCTAGAAGTACTCTTCTGGTCACTGACACATCCTACCCAATATGAATCTGTATAGCCCACCAAACAAACCCCATCCCCTCTCTGATATTCCATACCATAATCCAATGTACCACAAATATACATGAGAACGTGTTTTGTTTCCACCCAATGCACTCTCCTAGGCTCCACCATCAACTGACTAAGAGTGTTGACAAAAAAAAATATCTGGACTAGTATTGACCAAATACATCAAAGAACCGATCAACTAATGATATAAAGTGTAATCAACCAATTGTGACTCAGAATCATGAAGCTTCTTCGAGTTGGTAATCATGGGATTGGTCGTCAGCCTACAATCCTCCATATGGAATCTCCTCAAAATGTCACAAACACACTTCCCCTGTGCCAGGAATATGTGTCCAGTATCCTGCCAAACCTCCAATCCCAAAAAATAGTGAAATAGAGAAATATCAGTCATCTCAAACTCTGAATAAAGGCTCTCCTTGCATCTAGTGATTAGTCTCTCTTCCCTTTTATTGAAAATATCATCCAAATATAGAAAGAGTATGAGAGGATCCTCTCCAACCAAAATGAAGTATAGGTTGGGATCTGCCTCACTCTTCTCAAAACCCAAATACTGCTAGTAGGCATCAATCCTTGAATATCAAGCTATGGGAGATTTTTTTAGCCCATACAATTCCTTCCTCAGTCTGCAGACATGGTAATCTCTCCCATGCACCTCAAAGCCCAATGGATGATCAATATAAACCTCCTCCTATATGAGACCATTCAAAAATGTGGTCTTCACATCCATCTTGTGGATCTTCCAACCCATCTCTGGTGCAATAGAGATCATTGACCTGATCGAGGTATATCTAGAAATTGGTGTGAAGTTCTCTTCATAATAAATTCCCTCAACTTGTGAGAACCCCTGATCCGTAAAGAGAGACTTTTACTTCTCAATGTTTACATCTGCATCATACTTGAGTTTATAGAGCCACCTAGAAGTCACCACTAACTTACCCTCAGGTCTAGGAACAATCTCCCAAACATCATTCTTCATGATGGAATTGTAATCTTACATCATGGGAGCTCTCCAAACCTCTCTACTAGTAGCCTCCTCAAAATTGGAATGATCAGACTCCCTGATACTGCTCACCATCTCAATGTAGCTGCAAAATCTTTTAGGAGGTTTACTCTCCCTCAGAATCTTCCTCGGATTTCCCACTGAACCTTATGCCTCCCTCAAAGTATCTTGAATCTACTTGGACTTCCTCCTCTCTAAAGTACTTTCCCATGGAGGGGAATCTCCCTTCTCAACCCCATCACCTGAAGACTATGACCCTGAAGTATAATCTGGAGAACTCGATCCTGAAACCTGTGGACTAGTAACCTTGATCCTGATATTTGTGGCCCTATCACCTGTGGACGAGTCATCACTGAAACTAGTGGCCCCAAACTTTGTTTCATTGAAGTCTATTGCAGAATCACCTGAATATGAGGTGATGAATTCTCACCCCTCTCTGTCCCTCGTGACTTTCTAAATACTCCATCCTCCTCAAATCTCATATCCCTTCTCAAAATTTTCTTCCTCAAGGAAGGGATGTATATGTGGAAATACTTTGAAGTACTTTACCAAAGCACACCCCTTGCAAAACTCCTGGTTCTCTGTACTAAAATATGGAACTCTAGTCACAATCTCCCTTAGTACCCTCAAATCCCCATGGTGCATATATGTCATCATCCTCTTCCATAGCTCACATAGATCACAATTGTTGGTAGAATGAAATAATTCTCTCATTGGCTGGAACATGAGGTTGTACAACTTCTCATGTCGAGTCCCGATCACTTTGGTCGAAATGATAATGGACCCCTTGGGGAATAGGAGCACCTGTCCATCATAGAACAACACCTCATAACCCCTCTCCCAAATAGAAAAAAATTGAAACTAAGTTCGTCTTCAAGACAAGAACATATAGGAGCTCTCTCAACAACATAGAAGGAAAAGACTCCCTCTAAAATGATACAATCCCACTACCAACTACCATGACCACACGTCATATGGAAGGAGGCACCATTTTCAAGTGCTCACAAACACCTGTCATATGGTGGGAGGCACCACTTTCAATATACCACACATCAGAATGAGTGGTCATAGTGTAAAGACACACAACTAAGGAAAATTCCTTATCAAACTTGGTGGAGAACTCCTCCATCATTGTTGAAGTTGTTGTCTACTTCTTCTTCTTGTTTGGAAATTGTATTGCATAGTGTCCAAACTTGTGGCATGAAAATCACTTGACTTTGCTCATGGCCTTCTTGCCTTCACCCATTGGTTTGTTTCCTCCCTTAGGACCCTTTTTGAATTTCTTCTTGTTGTTGGCATAAAGAGACACATTCTCCTCATCATGACCTGTAGATGAACTATCATGCACATAACCTCTATGGGTCTCCTCCTGAACAAAGTCATCCCAAAGACGTTCCCAATTGATAAGCTTCTTCGTACCCATAATTCCCTCAAAAAAACAACCCATTGTTTGGAAGCTCCATTCAATTTATTCCTCACAAGTTCACTTTCAGCAATGGCCTCCCCCATAAATCCAAGATCATCTCTCACCCATGTCAACCTGGTAAGATATGTGATCACATTTGCAGCCTTGGTCATTTTAATGCTCTTCAGTTTTTCTCTTAAAACCATCTTTCGGTTTTCATTTGTGCTCTGGTACAACTTCATCAAGGACTCCCACATTTCATAGGCATTTTCATTCCCTGTCAAATGAGGAATCAAATGGTCCTTGATGGCATAAAAAATAATCCTCTTAGCCTTGATACTCTTCTTGGTGTATGTTGGTAGAAGAGTGGAGTCAGTGGGTACATTCACGAGATTTGTTCTGGAGTTCTCAACAATATCCCATAATTCATTTTCTTGCAACAACAATATCATCCTCTTCTTCCAAGCACCAAATTTAATTTCTCCATCAAGTCTGTCCTCAACCCTCAAACTAGTAGCCATTGACCATTTTCTACTAAAAATGAAAAAATAAAAAAAAAATCCGGTGAAATTATTGTTGTCCCACTTTTATGACTTGCTGATATAAATTTTCTTTTCTTTAACTCAGCTCTGATACCATGTAAAATTTCAGACCCCACCTAGTTTCAAGTCTCGTTGATTTTCAGTCAATGTTTAATGCCCAAACCTAGTTATATGATAGCCAAATAAACTCATCATATAAACAAATTTTTCAGAAATGAAACATGAGGATTCTGAACAATATTTAATGCATAAATAAAACCATATAAATAGCACAATAATAAAAAAATTTAACACAGTGATTTTTGGTTTAACAACAACTGTAGAAAAACCCACAAGGGGAAAACCAGTGAGAGAGGGAGTTTTTGTTATTTCAGAGCTTCAAAGAATTTTTTTTTACAACATATTCATCTTCATAAATTTATCGACAAACTTATCTTGAAAATTGTGCCAAATCTTCACACAAATTTTGAGCCAAACTCCTTGAAATTTGTGCCATAATTTCTTGCACAAAAGTACAGGATGCTCCTCGATTTTTGTGTCTCTTTCTTGATGTACAAATTCCTTGAAATTTGCGCAAAAATTAGCATCAAAATTATGGGAAATAAATGCATGTACGACCACCTTGAAAACTATGGCAATCACCCAAAAAGTTCACACATAAATTATCCTCGATTTATGTGCATCAAAACGACTGTACAGATAGTCAAAATCCATATAGTACAACCTGTGTCAGCTGGTTGTACCTTTCCTCAATTTTTTTGCCAAAAATCAGTCGTAATGACTGTTGTAAATATTTACTGTATAGCCTGGTAACAATGTTGTTCTTCTCCTCAATTTTTGTGCCGATATTAAGTTGTAGATACTGTTGAAAATCCATATTGTACAACCTGCAATAAATGTCACACTCTTTCCTTGAGATGCATGCTAGTGTACTACCTTGAAATGTGTGCCATATCCCTACAAAAATTCCCTCCTTTCTCAAAATCAAATTCCTCTCTCAAAAATGTTTCATTTGCCCAAGAATGGGTGCACCCTCCTACCCTATTCGACCTCATGAGGTAATCTTAAGAGTCATATCATCCAATGGTGGAGATTGAATGAGATCAATGGTGGAAATAAATTCACTTACATCACCCACTTTCCCTAAGTAACAAAAAGTCACCTTTTAATCTGTCTCTCACAAATTAAATGACTAGGGTCCACATTAGGCACTTTATCACTCCTTAGGCACCTAGGTGATCAGTAACACTTTCCTAGGTACTTTTTAATTATTTTAACAGAGACTACTCAAAGTTCTTTCCTGGTGCATTGGGAAATAGCTACAAGGCTATAAGAATTCTTTTTCATCCTGTTGATGAAGACACAAAAGGGAAGTGAGGTAGCCGAGGGACTTTTGAGCACAAAAGGAGCACACTTCCTAGGGTGGGATAGTCATGTGGTAAATGAGAGACAGTAGGCTAGTTGCAGCAGTTGGCATCTTAGACATAAAAACTATGCAACTTATCAAACCTTAGACTTGCTTAGTCTTCCCTTTTTCACTGGTAGAGTTTATCCCCAGTCCAAGGGTGACCCGTTGCTGAGAGTTATGAGAAGTGAAGTGTAAGGCTACGATGAACGTGGAAGGTTTTCATGCAATCGGTGCCTATTTTCCTGAGAGAAGTGTCTTTCATGTCCTTATTTCCATTTTGTGTGTGTGTGAAATTATGGGTTTTCTGTCATCAAATCCCTATTGTTAAATTCTATATGAAATATTATTGTTGCATACATGTAGTTACTATTTCCTTGTAACTCTCTTCATATGCAAGACTTAGTATTTAATTTAATGGTATCATATTTTGTAATGCCACAGGATGTGTTCCAGCTCAAGAATGGGGATGTTACCAAAGGATGTTGTTAAGTCATGGTTAATGTGTAATTTACAATTTGGGTATCACAGCTGTTAAAGATCAAGGAAATTTTTAAGTGGTGCATTTCTAGCTAGGTCTAAGGTTTGGGACATCATAAATTGGTATTAGAGAAAAAAAATCCTAGAGCTATTATGTAATGGGTATGTTACGCCACTCCTCCCTCAACACCCTATCCCTTCCTTTCTCCACTCTTCACCATATTCCTACTTAAATTCTCCTTATCCTCCTTTATACATTACACATAACCCTACAATGACTACTTTTCCTCTAGCTCAACTACTCCCCATATTATTTCTCCTCATTACACTCTATCCTCATCCCCTGTTATCCTCACCCTCTTCCTTTATCCCTTCTCCATCCTCAATAACTCTCATCCTTCAAGACACCTCATTTTAAACCACCTATAATACCACATATCATCAGCACACTCCTTTATTCCTCACCTCCACTCCTTCTTTTCACCTAAACCCTTCCCTCTTCCAGTACTCCCCATATTAATACTTAATTTTCCCTCTTCCAAATTCTTGTTCTCTCCCTCCAAGCTTAGTCATATTCTTTTCTTTTGACACTAACAAACCCCTTCCTTATCCTCCCCTCCCATCATCCACACCCTTTACTTACTCCCCACTCTTCCCCCCTTAACCCCTCTCTCTAATCCTACATTTCCTCATTTTTTAATCCTTTCTAGGACCTCTCCCTCCAATTTTCTCCTTCAACTCTACACCTCCCACTTATTTCATTTACCTCACCCCAAACATCCCTCACTCTCCTCCTTTTGGTATACCATATCCCTCTCTCATTCCATTCCTTTCACCCTAGACAATCTACCTTATCATTCTCACCATTTTACCCCTCTCTTTGAAATCCTCCCCTTCCCACCAAAATGTTTTTTATCCCTCCACTAGTCCTTGTATTTTACCCCCCTTGAATTGTCACACTCTTGCACATTCCTCCTCCACCCCTCCCTCTCTGCCTATCATTGAAATATTCTCTCTCTTTCCTTTCCCTCTCCCTCCCCTCATCAAAACCCCCTATCCCACTATACTTATACCTCCTACCTTATTCCCTCCTTCACCTCAATTTTCTCCCCCTTCACTCCTTTCCCCCTCATGCTCCAAACCTC
>JZKD02S1981497.1:177356-191779 GCA_000966675.3 Picea glauca | reverse complement strand
AAAAAAAATATACTTCCTTAACGTATAAAGGCATTACATATGGTATGAGAGCTACATGTGAATTTATGTATTCTTGTGAAGTAAAATAGCTCTTGAATGAATATACTAGGAAGGATTTTATTGAAGTACAAATCTTGCAAGTTCATCAGAACAGTTGCTAGTCCTGAGACCATAAATGGTCAAAATCAATCGGAAGAATCAAGGATTGCAAGCGCTACTTATGTGTCTTGAAGATCGTAACCTCTACAGGTGTAGGAAAAAAAGTTAAATTTCATTGTAATTTATATTACATTACGCTACTGGATTTAATGTCAATGATAAAAAATATTCTTCTTGTATCTTTTTTTATGTCATCAAGTAAACAAAAAAAAATATGGCAATTCATGGAGAAACTTTAAGGACATTAAAATATATATTTCACGATATATTTAATGTTTTCATGTTATAGTATTGTTGTTGCACAGTGGGAACACCCACATTTCAACATGAATTCACCAAAAAAAACCTGAGATACTAACACTTTCAGCATCAACCACAAGCAGGTGAAGTCTCACCCAAGGTATCTATGGGAACTGCAGGAACCCGACTTCCATAGTGATTAAGGGAGGGAAGGAAATCTGCATAACCATTATACTTAGTATTTATTCATTATATCTTATATTAGGTGCACAAAAACAAAATAACATGTAACATATTTATAGCAAGATAACATATATCATATGCAGAGTAAACATAACAATCACATCATAACACATAGACACCATATTTAACTTGGTTCACCCGAGATTGGATACATCCACAAAAGTTGGCTTATTATTACATTATTCAGAATCATCCATTACAAAATATGCACATTATGCTCATACATCATGCCATTGTTGTTCTCCTATCTCTCTCTCTCTCTCTCTCTCTCTCTCTCATCCTTGCATACATTCATACATACTTATTCACTATCTCTTTTCCTATTTTACCTCCCTTATACACATAAAAAATTATATGTTTATACAATTCCAATAGGGCNTTTTGCACAGTTAAATGGAAGAAGGTATGATCCACATCAAATCATATCCAAGAGGAGACATATGAATAAACAAGCCCCTTATGAGCATGAACAAGTTGAGGGTTTTGATAAGATGGAAAATCTAGAATTTTGTGTTGATGTGGAAGCAATATTGAAACCAATTGAAACACAACAAGTGGAGGAAACCTTGTAAAAAATTCAAACACAACAAGCTCCTCAAAATTTTATAATCAAAGTTCCTAAGAAAAGTGTTTACAGTGAGAGAAGAAGGTCAGAGGCCATGGACATTAGTGACCAGCAAACTGACCCAAAAAAGATGAAAGTTACACAGTCAACACAGATTGTGGATTTAGAAGAGGAAGAGTCCAGAGACCAAGCTAATCTAGATATGGTGGAAATTTGTACTAGCACTATAGAGGTTGAAAAGGAAAGTAAACTCCAAAGTGAAGGCAACTCAATAATTTTTAGTAGTAAGAAATACGTTTTTAAAACATTTGATTCAGCTTATTAGTCTAGAGAAGATTTGGCAAAAAAGTATGTTGAGAAGAGTAATATAGATCTGGATGAGATGAGAGATTTAGTCCCTGAAGTGGAAAATATATCTTAGCATAAATATTCTCTTTTCATAGTAAGGGATGTTGAAAATAGGACCATTAATATTTCATTTGTAAATGAAGACAAACTCTTTGAAATAAATATAAAATATGATAACATAAGTTCTCCAAACAAGGTCAAATTCCACAAACACACTAGTGACATGCTATATTCTGATTACCTGAGCTTAATTTTAAAGAATTCAAAACTATCATCTTATGCAATGCAATTGGAAGGACAATTGAGGCAGGTAAAGGAATCTAGAAGAGCTTGGTAGACTCAGGTTAAGAGGTTGGAAGTTGAAGGCCCCCAAGGGTTGAAATATTCATTGGATGAGAAGGACAAATTAATTCAAAGTTTGAAGAAGAAATTGAAAATTCTTGCTATAGAGCATCCAGAAAAAATAGAATTGGTTTCTTTAGAACAGGAGAAGGAAACACTTCATCAAGAGACACTAGGCTACAAGGATGGGTTGTTGCAGCTAGAACAAGGAAAGGTGAAATGGTAACAAGAGAAGAAAGAATTGATAAACAAGGTTGTGGTTGCAGCTCCTACTGCAAAAGTTGGGTCAGACACTGAAGGACTTGTCTAGGATATGTCACAAGTTATCTTGAAAGAAGGAGAAATCAAAGGGATGAAAGGAAGCATAGAGAAATTGAAGCAGGAATTGCAGGCAAAGGATGAAAATATAGCTCAATTTCAAAAGAAGAATGAAGCCTTGAAAGAAAGAATAAATAAATTGAAGATAAGGTTAAGAGGAAAATGTCTATTGCAGGGGGGAAAGAATATCATCTGGGACTCTATAGATGCTAAAGCTTCCAATTTCAGATCATATTTGAATTTCATTAATGATAAATACAACATAGACATTACATCCATAAATAAATGCACTATTTTGAATGAAACTTTAGCAAAGAAACCATCAGAATGGGCCCAAAATGCCATAAATATACTCAACATTCTTCCTATTGCATACCTTCAAACTAATGGAGTTAAATATATAATTGCGTTGATTATCTGGGATAGGGGGGTTATTTCTTAACATAACCTATTGAAATCAGTTCAAACTAAATCATCGCAGATGGAGAAGAGTGTACAAGAGTTCAAAGATTTGTTAGAAGAATTGTTTACCAAAGGACTTCCACCATTTTGGGATGGCAAGGGAAAGTTGTGTGATCAGGAAGAATACAATGCTCATTTGACTCAATGTAAAATGGATCATTCTAAGTTTGAAACACTAGAGGAAAATCTAAAAGAAACCACATTAGTTGAGCATCTGATTACAGACTTTGAAATTTTGAATCAGTTCAAAAAAATCAAGTTTGGACTTCCATTCATGTCCTATGCTTCTTTCATTGACTTGGAGATTTTGATAAAGGAAATGACAGATTATGATATCCCTCTGACTTTCAATGGAAGGAAATAATCAGGTTGGGTAAGACACAATCCAGCTTTCCAGGGCCTAGTAAATGATGTCTAGATGTCACTAAAGATGGTAGATCATGCAGAAGACCAAAGAAAACCAAGTAGCAAAGCATGGGACTAAAACTCTAGAGGAGCCATAATTCGGATGAAGAAAGGTTTCTTGATGATCATTGTAATCGGTTTAAAAACAAAAACATTATCATTGTAATCAGTTTAAAAAATGAAACGTTTCTTTATAATCATTGTAATCAGTTTCAAACCAAAGGAACTCAGCTTGTATAAATATTAATATTTTCAAATTTATTAAGAGTTGGCAGAAGTGCAACAGAATGATTTTATTTAATTGGAACTTGAATGTAATTTTCCGAAGCTGAATAGAATGCACATGCAGATTTCTTGAAATTCCATGAACAGATTCTAATGGTGGTGGTTTGATATTTGTCTTCTTTCTTCGTATGTATTTCCTGTGTTCTTGATTTCATTTTCAGTGTCTTCTACTTAAATTGGATAGTTAAAGGCCTAGAATTTATATTTTGATGCTCTTGGCTTAAGAAATTTAAATTGTCTTAAGTTCTTCCTAACTAAGTCAGAATTCATTTTATTTAATGCTCTGATGCAGTTATATGTTTTTCCTTTATTCTTACACTCTGTAAATTACAATTTATAACTCAGATTCATCGCCTCATTTAGAATTTATGCTTTAGATATTTTAACCGATCAGTCAGTGCTTCCATTCATTTTCAAAAGTTTGACTCCATATCCCTAGGCATCCCTCCCCTTCCTTGCCAATGAAATTATAAAAAAACCCTTCAAAGAAATAAATTCTAGACATTGNTCAAGAGACACTGGGATACAAGGTTGGGTTGTTGCAACTAGAATAAGAAAAGGTGAAATGGTCACAAGAGAAGAAATAATTGATAAACAAGGTTGTGGTTGTTGCTCCTACTATATAAGTTGGGTCAAACACTGAAGGACTTGTCCAGGATATGTCACAATTTATCTTGAAAGAAGGACAAATCGAAGGGATGAAATGAAGCATAGAGAAATTGAAGCAGGAATTGTAGGCAAAGGATGAAATATAGCTCAATTTCAAAAGGAGAATGAATCCTTGAAAGAAAGAATAAATAAATTGAAGATAAGGTTAAGAGGCAAAGGTCTATTGCAGGGGGGGAAGAATATCACCTGGGACTCTATAGATGTTAAAGCTACCAAGTTCAGATCATATTTGAATTTCATTAATGATAAAGACAACATATCCATTAAATCCATAAATAAATGCATTGTTGTGAATGAAACTTTAGCGAAGAAACCTTCAAAATGGGCCCAAAACGCCATAAATATACTCAGTGTTGTTCCTACTATAGACCTTCAGACTAATGGAGTTAAATACAGAACTACATTGATTATCTGGGATAGGGGGGTTATTGATTAACATAGCCTGTTGAAATCAATTAAAACTAAATCATCACATATGGAGTAGAGTGTACAAGAGTTCAAATATTTGTTAGAAGAATTGTTTACCAAAGAACTTCCACCATTTTGGGATGGCAAGGGAAAGTTGTGTGATCAAGAAGAATACAATGCTCATTTTACTTAGTGTAAAATGGATCATTCTAAGTTTGAAACACTGGAGGAAAATCTAAAAGAAACCACATTAGTTGAGCATTTGATTACAGACTTTGAAATTTTGAATCAGTTCAAAAAAATCAAGCTTGGACTTCCATTCATGTCCTATGCTTCTTTCATTGACTTGGAGATTTTGATCAAGGAAATGACAGATTATGATATCACTTCTGACTTTCAATGGAAGGAAATAATCAGGTTGGGTAAGACAAAATGCAGTTTTCCAGAGCCTAGTAAATGATGTCCAGATGTCACTAAAGATGGTAGATCATACAGAAGACCAAAATAGACCAAGTAGCAAAGAATGGGACTAAAACTCTAGAGGAGCCAGAATTTGGATCAAGAAAGGTTTCTTGATGATCATTGTAATTGGTTTAAAAAAAAAACATTATCATTGTAATCAGTTTAAAAAATGAAACGCTTCTTTATAATCATTGTAATCAATTTCAAACAGAAGGAACTCAATTTGTATAAATATTGATATTTCCAAATGTAATAGGAGTTGGAAGAAGTACAATGGAACGATTTTATCTATTTGGAACTTTAATGTAATTTTCTGAAGCTGAATAGAATGCACATGTAGATTTCATGAAATTCCATGAACAGATTCTAATGGTGGTGGTTTTATATTTGTCTTCTTTCTTCATATGTATTTCTTTTGTTCTTGATTTTATTTTCACTGTCTTCTACTTAAATTGGATAGTTAAAGGCCTATAATTCATCTTCTGATGCTCTTGGCTTAAGAAATTTAAATTGTGTTAAGTTCTTCCTAACTATGTCAGAATTCATTTTATTTAATGATCCGATGCAATTATATGTTTTTCCTTTAGTCTTACACTCTGTAAATTACAATTTATAACTTAGATTTATCGCCTCATTTATCATTTATCTTTTGGATATTTTAACCAGCTAGTCATTGCTTCCATTCATTTTCAAAAGTTTGACTCCATATCCCTAGGTGTCCCTCCCCTTCATTGCCAACAAAATTATAAAAAAATCTTTCAAAGAAACAAATTCTAGACATTGACTTGTTAAAGAAAACTCATTTGTTAAAGACCAACTGACCGGGAAGAGCTCTCTATGAGTTAAGAAAGATAGTACCCAACTCTAAAGTGGTTTGCAGGTTACCTATATCAATTGTTTTATCAGTCGAACAAATTTACAGAGTTCTAACACTAGTGATTGGGTTTCCTATGGCTCCCTCCAAGAAACTAATGCAATTAAAATCAATAAACAAGCATAGTAAAACTCTACTCATTTCTCCTATGATTCCTTCGAGTCTCTTAAGAATTGGTTCACCAAAAATGTTTCCCAATTCATCTGCACTCATGTTGTGCACTATTGTTTTGTTTCTATTACTCTTGTTGGCACCTAATATCTGATATATTTCCTTAGTAACTTGCAAGGTAACACTTACATCACAAACTTGACAGAATCATCATTGATGCTTACTACATCTAATCTGTGTGCTCCTCTATCCATGCCATATTTTTTCTTCATACTTTATGCTAATTCTTTCACATGAGTATTATCCATGAAAAAAGGTAGTGGGTCTTCCCTAGCCAATGACAATTCTATAATCCTCACAATATGTTGGGTGTCAATCAATACTCACCTGTCCAACCATAGGAAACCTTAGTGGATAAAACTCAACAATAACTTGACGCAAATGTTTATTTCTATTCTTTTTCCAAAATATAGGATCTCCAACAGGTTCAATATGAATATTCATTGTAGTCATGTTTACCACCCCTATGACTCGACTGTGAGTACCATATACTAGAAATGTTCTGACTTGGCCCTTCAGTTGCATTTTGAAGGCTAAAAAGAGAGAGAAGGATTAGAGACCCAAGGCGTGAACTAAGTACCATAGTTCTACGTACCATTACAAAAAAAGGAAGGACTTGTCCCCATGATAGGAGTAGGCATCATGGGGTAGGTAGCGGTGAAAATAGGAGTCAAAGGAACTCCACTATCGATGATAAAGAGAACTCGATATAAAATCTTAAGTCCAACTAGTAATCAAGGAGAACACCAAAAGTNGAAATCAATTAAAACTAAATCATCACATATGGAGTAGAGTGTACAAGAGTTCAAAGATTTGTTAGAAGAATTGTTTACCAAAGAACTTCCACCATTTTGGGATGGCAAGGGAAAGTTGTGTGATCAAGAAGAATACAATGCTCATTTGACTTAGTGTAAAATGGATCATTCTAAGTTTGAAACACTGGAGGAAAATCTAAAAGAAACCACATTAGTTGAGCATTTGATTACATGCTTTGAAATTTTGAATTAGTTCAAAAAAATCAAGCTTGGACTTCCATTCATGTCCAATGCTTCTTTCATTGACTTGGAGATTTTGATCAAGGAAATGACAGATTATGATATCCCTTCTGACTTTCAATGGAAGGAAATAATCAGGTTGGGTAAGACAAAATGCAGTTTTCCAGGGCCTAGTAAATAATGTCCAGATGTCACTAAAGATGGTAGATCATACAGAAGACCAAAATAGACCAAGTAGCGAAGAATGGGACTAAAACTCTAGAGGAGCCAGAATTTGGATCAAGAAAGGTTTCTTGATGATCATTGTAATTGGTTTTAAAAAAAAAACATTATCATTGTAATCAGTTTAAAAAATGAAACGCTTCTTTATAATCATTGTAATCAATTTCAAACAGAAGGAACTCAATTTGTATAAATATTTATATTTCCAAATGTAATAGGAGTTGGAAGAAGTACAATGGAACTATTTTATCTATTTGGAACTTTAATGTAATTTTCTGAAGCTAAATAGAATGCACATGTAGATTTCATGAAATTCCATGAACAGATTCTAATGGTGGTGGTTTTATATTTGTCTTCTTTCTTCATATGTATTTCTTTTGTTCTTGATTTTATTTTCACTGTCTTCTACTTAAATTGGATAGTTAAAGGCCTAAAATTCATCTTCTGATGCTCTCGGCTTAAGAAATTTAAATTGTGTTAAGTTCTTCCTAACTATGTTAGAATTCATTTTATTTAATGATCTGATGCAATTATATGTTTTTCCTTTATTCTTACACTCTGTAAATTACAATTTATAACTTAGATTAATTGCCTCATTTATCATTTATCTTTTGGATATTTTAACCAGCCAGTCATTGGTTCCATTCATTTTCAAAAGTTTGACTCCATATCCCTAGGTGTCCCTCCCCTTCATTGCCAACAAAATTATAAAAAAATCCTTCAAAGAAACAAATTCTAGACATTGACTTGTTAAATAAAACTCATTTGTTAAAGACCAACTGACTGGGAAGAGCTCTCTATGAGTTGAGAAAGATAGTACCCAACTCTAAAGTGGTTTGCAGGTTACCTCTATCAATTGTTTTATCAGTCGAACAAATTTACAGAGTTCTAACACTAGTGATTGGGTTTCCTATGGCTCCCTCCAAGAAACTAATGCAATTAAAATCAATAAAAAAGCATAGTAAAACTCTACTCATTTCTCCTATGATTCCTTCCAGTCTCTTAAGAATTGGTTCACCAAAAATGTTTCCCAATTCATCTGCACCCATGTTGTGCACTATTCTTTTGTTTCTATTACTCTTGTTGGCACCTAATATCTGATATATTTCCTTATTAAATTGCAAGGTAACACTTACATCACAAACTTGAAAGAATCATCATTGATGCTTACTACATCTAATCTGTGTGCTCCTCTATCCATGCCATATTTTTTCTTCATACTTTATGATAATTCTTTCACATGAGTATTATCCATGAAAAAAGGTAGTGGGTCTTCCCTAGCCAATGAAAATTCTATAATCCTCACAATATGTTGGGTGTCAATCGATACTCGCTTGTCCAACCATAGGAAACCTTAGTGGATAAAACTCAACAATAACTTGACGCAAATGTTTATTTCTGTTCTTTTTCCAAAATATAGGATCTCCAAAAGGTTCAATATGCATATTCATTGTCGTCATGTTTACCACCCCTATGACTCGACTGTGAGTACCATATACTAGAAATGTTCTGACTTGGCCCTTCAGTTGCATTTTGAAGGCTAAAAAGAGAGAGAATGATTAGAGACCCAAGGCGTGAACTGAGTACCATAGTTCTACGTACCATTATAAAAAAAGGAAGGACTTGTCCCCATGATAGGAGTAGGAATCATGGGGTAGGTAGCGGTGAAAATAGGAGTCAAAGGAACTCCACTATCGATGATAAAGAGAACTCGATATAAAATCTTAAGTCCAACTAGTAATCAAGGAGAACACCAAAAGTCAAATAGACAAAATGCATGCAAATGGGGTAAAGTGGATGAGTGGCCTCCCTCCCTAAAGAAGGTGTGTCTCACCCAAGAGGGGCCTAAGACTCCCTGCTAAATATCATAGGTAACAGAGTTAGTTATAAGGGCCCTCGTGGGATTAACAACTAGTCGGTTAGATCCCCCTGGAGAGGTAATCCTCCATAAAGGTTTTGTGTTGTCTGACCCTTATATGACCTAGGGTACCTATAGAATAACCCCTTCAAGTAACCTATGAGACACCTAAGTCAAGCAACTAATAAACCAATGTATAATCAATGCACAAGCGAGCAGTCACAAGTTAGGTCTACCGTGTGGGCAGGGTAGAAGATCCTGAAACCTTTAAAGGACTACCTCTCATAGAGGTAAAGGCACTAGAAAGATCCCCATATACGAATAGAACCCAAAAATATCTCTGACGCTAGGAAGGTATCGAGGGGGTATCCCTTCAACCAACTTCACTCAACCTCGTGATTGACTCTGGTGTGAGTGGATCCTCCTGATATTACCAATTATACAATGGATTTATCCACTCCCTAAATCAAACACATATGTTGATTTAATTTCCTTGGAGAAGTTTACTCACAAAATCNCAGATGGAGAAGAGTGTACAAGAGTTCAAAGATTTGTTAGAAGAATTGTTTACCAAAGGACTTCCACCATTTTGGGATGGCAAGGGAAAGTTGTGTGATCAGGAAGAATACAATGCTCATTTGACTCAATGTAAAATGGATCATTCTAAGTTTGAAACACTAGAGGAAAATCTAAAAGAAACCACATTAGTTGAGCATCTGATTACAGACTTTGAAATTTTGAATCAGTTCAAAAAAATCAAGTTTGGACTTCCATTCATGTCCTATGCTTCTTTCATTGACTTGGAGATTTTGATAAAGGAAATGACAGATTATGATATCCCTCTGACTTTCAATGGAAGGAAATAATCAGGTTGGGTAAGACACAATCCAGCTTTCCAGGGCCTAGTAAATGATGTCTAGATGTCACTAAAGATGGTAGATCATGCAGAAGACCAAAGAAAACCAAGTAGCAAAGCATGGGACTAAAACTCTAGAGGAGCCATAATTCGGATGAAGAAAGGTTTCTTGATGATCATTGTAATCGGTTTAAAAACAAAAACATTATCATTGTAATCAGTTTAAAAAATGAAACGTTTCTTTATAATCATTGTAATCAGTTTCAAACCAAAGGAACTCAGCTTGTATAAATATTAATATTTTCAAATTTATTAAGAGTTGGCAGAAGTGCAACAGAATGATTTTATTTAATTGGAACTTGAATGTAATTTTCCGAAGCTGAATAGAATGCACATGCAGATTTCTTGAAATTCCATGAACAGATTCTAATGGTGGTGGTTTGATATTTGTCTTCTTTCTTCGTATGTATTTCCTGTGTTCTTGATTTCATTTTCAGTGTCTTCTACTTAAATTGGATAGTTAAAGGCCTAGAATTTATATTTTGATGCTCTTGGCTTAAGAAATTTAAATTGTCTTAAGTTCTTCCTAACTAAGTCAGAATTCATTTTATTTAATGCTCTGATGCAGTTATATGTTTTTCCTTTATTCTTACACTCTGTAAATTACAATTTATAACTCAGATTCATCGCCTCATTTAGAATTTATGCTTTAGATATTTTAACCGATCAGTCAGTGCTTCCATTCATTTTCAAAAGTTTGACTCCATATCCCTAGGCATCCCTCCCCTTCCTTGCCAATGAAATTATAAAAAAACCCTTCAAAGAAATAAATTCTAGACATTGACTTGTTAAAGAAAACTCATTTGTTAAAGACCAAGTGACAGGAGAGAGCCCTCTATGAGTTGAGAAAGATAGTAACGAACTCTAAAGTTGTTTGTAGGTTACCTCTATCATTTGTTTTATCAATCAAACAAATTTACAGAGTGCTAACACTAATGATTGTGTTTCCTCTTGCTTCCTCCAAGAAACTAATGCAATTAAAATCAATAAACAAGCATAGTAAAACTATACTCATTTCTCCTATGATTCCTTGTAGTCTCTTAAGAATTGGTTCACCAAAAATGTTTCCCAATTCATCTGCACTCATGTTGTGCACTTTTCTGTTGTTTCTCTTACTCTTGTTGGCACCTAATATCTGCTACATTTCCTTAGTAACTTGCAAGGTAACACTTACATCACAAACTTGACAGAATCATCATTGATGCTTAATACATCTAATCTGTGTGCTCCTCTATCCATGCCATATTTTTTTTTCATACTTTATGCTAATTCTTTCACATGATTATTATCCATGAACAAAGGTTGTGAGTCTTCCCTAGCCGATGGCAATTCTATAATCCTTGCAATAAGTTGGGTGTCAATCAATACTCATATGTCTAACCATAGGAAACCTTAGTGGATAAAACTCAACAATAACTTGACGCAAATGTTTATTTCTGTTCTTTTTCCAAAATATAGGATCTCCAACAGGTTCAATATGCATATTCATTGTAGTCATGTTTCCCACCCCTATGACTTGACTGTGAGTACCATATACTATAAATGTTCTGACTTGGCCCTTTAGTTGCATTTTGAAGGCCAAAAAGAGAGAGAATGACTAGAGACCCAAGGCGCGAACTGAGTACCATAGTTCTGCATACCATTATAAAAAATGGAAGGACTCATCCCCATGACAAGAATAGGCATCATGGGGTAGGTAGAAGTGAAAACAAGAGTCAAAGGAACTCCACTATCGATGATAAAGAGAACTTAGTATAAACTCTTAAGTCCAACTAGTAATCAAAGAGAACACCAAAAGTCAAATAGCCAAAATGCATGAAAATGGGGTAAAGTGGATGAGTGGCCTCCCTCCCTAAAGAAGGTATGTCTCACCCAAGAGGGGCCTGAGAGTCCCTGCTAAATATCAGAGGTAACCGAGTTATTTATAAGGGCCCTCGTTGGATTAACAACTAGTCGGTCAGATCCCCNGGAAATGACAGATTATGATATCCCTTCTGACTTTCAATGGAAGGAAATAATCAGGTTGGGTAAGACAAAATGCAGTTTTCCAGGGCCTAGTAAATAATGTCCAGATGTCACTAAAAATGGTAGATCATACAGAAGACCAAAATAGACCAAGTAGCGAAGAATGGGACTAAAACTCTAGAGGAGCCAAAATTTGGATCAAGAAAGGTTTCTTGATGATCATTGTAATCGGTTTTAAAAAAAAAAAACATTATCATTGTAATCAGTTTAAAAAATGAAATGCTTCTTTATAATCATTGTAATCAATTTCAAACAGAAGGAACTCAATTTGTATAAATATTGATATTTCCAAATGTAATAGGAGTTGGAAGAAGTACAATGGAACGATTTTATCTATTTGGAACTTTAATGTAATTTTCTGAAGCTGAATAGAATGCACATGTAGATTTCATGAAATTCCATGAACAGATTCTAATGGTGGTGGTTTTATATTTGTCTTCTTTCTTCATATGTATTTCATTTGTTCTTGATTTTATTTTCACTGTCTTCTACTTAAATTGGATAGTTAAAGGCCTAAAATTCATCTTATGATGCTCTCGGCTTAAGAAATTTAAATTGTGTTAAGTTCTTCCTAACTATGTCAGAATTCATTTTATTTAATGATATGATGCAATTATATGTTTTTTCCTTTATTCTTACACTCTGTAATTACAATTTATAACTTAGATTAATCGCCTCATTTATCATTTATCTTTTGGATATTTTAACCAGCCAGTCATTGCTTCCATTCATTTTCAAAAGTTTGTCTCCATATCCCTAGGTGTCCCTCCCCTTCATTGCCAACAAAATTATAAAAAAATCCTTCAAAGAAACAAATTCTAGACATTGACTTGTTAAAGAAAACTCATTTCTTAAAGACCAACTGACCGGGAAGAGCTCTCTATGAGTTGAGAAAGATAGTACCCAACTCTAAAGTGGTTTGCAGGTTACCTCTATCAATTGTTTTATCAGTCGAACAAATTTACAGAGTTCTAACACTAGTGATTGGGTTTCCTATGGCTCCCTCCAAGAAACTAATGCAATTAAAATCAATAAAAAAGCATAGTAAAACTCTACTCATTTCTCCTATGATTCCTTCCAGTCTCTTAAGAATTGGTTCACCAAAAATGTTTCCCAATTCATCTGCACCCATGTTGTGCACTATTCTTTTGTTTCTATTACTCTTGTTGGCACCTAATATCTAATATATTTCCTTATTAACTTGCAAGGTAACACTTACATCACAAACTTGAAAGAATCATCATTGATGCTTACTACATCTAATCTGTGTGCTCCTCTATCCATGCCATATTTTTTCTTCATACTTTATGCTAATTCTTTCACATGAGTATTATCCATGAAAAAAGGTAGTGGGTCTTCCCTAGCCAATGACAATTCTATAATCCTCACAATATGTTGGGTGTCAATCAATACTCGCCTGTCCAACCATAGGAAACCTTAGTGGATAAAACTCAACAATAACTTGACGCAAATGTTTATTTCTATTCTTTTTCCAAAATATAGGATCTCCAACAGGTTCAATATGCATATTCATTGTAGTCATGTTTACCACCCCTATGACTCGACTGTGAGTACCATATACTAGAAATGTTCTGACTTGGCCCTTCAGTTGCATTTTGAAGGCTAAAAAGAGAGAATGATTAGAGACCCAAGGCGTGAACTGAGTACCATAGTTCTACGTACCATTATAAAAAAAGGAAGGACTTGTCCCCATGACAGGAGTAGGAATCATGGGGTAGGTAGCGGTGAAAATAGGAGTCAAAGGAACTCCACTATCGATGATAAAGAGAACTCGATATAAAATCTTAAGTCCAACTAGTAATCAAGGAGAACACCAAAAGTCAAATAGACAAAATGCATGCAAATGGGGTAAAGTGGATGAGTGGCCTCCCTCCCTAAAGAAGGTGTGTCTCACCCAAGAGGGGCCTAAGACTCCCTGCTAAATATCATAGGTAACAGAGTTAGTTATAAGGGCCCTCGTGGGATTAACAACTAGTCGGTTAGATCCCCCTGGAGAGGTAATCCTCCATAAAGGTTTTGTGTTGTCTGACCCTTATATGACCTAGGGTACCTATAGAATAACCCCTTCAAGTAACCTATGAGACACCTAAGTCAAGCAACTAATAAACCAATGTATAATCAATGCACAAGCGAGCAGTCACAAGTTAGGTCTACCGTGTGGGCAGGGTAGAAGATCCTGAAACCTTTAAAGGACTACCTCTCATAGAGGTAAAGGCACTAGAAAGATCCCCATATACGAATAGAACCCAAAAATATCTCTGACGCTAGGAAGGTATCGAGGGGGTATCCCTTCAACCAACTTCACTCAACCTCGTGATTGACTCTGGTGTGAGTGGATCCTCCTGATATTACCAATTATACAATGGATTTATCCACTCCCTAAATCAAACACATATGTTGATTTAATTTCCTTGGAGAAGTTTACTCACAAAATC
>JZKD02S1981497.1:127926-146196 GCA_000966675.3 Picea glauca | reverse complement strand
TATATAAAGGGTGCGAACGATGTTGAAAAGTACAAAAGAGGGTGATGGTATAGGAGACCGGCTACAAATTTTCATAAAAGGCTTACTACAAACAGTTTTCCACAGATTCTACTGCTGTAAACTAGCTTTATCAGACTTATTAAAACAAAACTATATGTCGATAAGATTAATTTTCCCCATTTTTAAAAAATAGGGAAAGCATTATTGTTCTTCTTACATATGATCTTCCTCTTGACCTCATTCTTCTTCTAGCGGTGGTTCAAGGGCTACATTCAGGTCAGGAAGAACTAGGTATGCCCTACTCCTAGTCTCCTCATTCTGCCTTTGCTCTGTAAAGTTGTGTGTTCTGGCTTCATGCATTTCTTCCATTCTTTCCCCTTGATGTCTGAGATAGTTGACCTCATATTGAAGCTAGTTGATTAGGGTGTGGTGCTACACTAATGTCTCGAGAGTGAAGTGTAATGTGGATCTATGGGAGTCCAATCACAAATCCAATTGTTGAGTGGAAGAGAATTTGTCTTCCACCAACCCATCCTCTAACCTCTCATGACCTAGTCATTGATCCATTTTAGTAGACAGTCTTGCTATTGGAACCTTCCAATGCTTGTTGTTGGAACATTTTTTTGTGTTATCGTTCATGCTACCGAATTTTATGTCTCGTCTAAAGTGTCATTCTTTGTAATTTCCTTTGTTAGTTTTTCCTTTTGTTACTCCTCCTCTAGCTAAACTGACAATAGAGAAACCAAGAATTGTATGGAGCCTTTCGTTATTTCCACATACAATTTCATCGTTGAAGAATCCACTGATACAACCTTTGGACAAACCAATGACTATGTTGATCCCTAGGTGGTATTTATTTTTTGCTTCCTTCACTACTTCACCACATCTTCTAGAATTGTTTGCTGAATTCAAAACACCTCTTCTCTTTAAATTTCCTTCCCATAACAAACACCACATTATCAAATTCTTCTTTAGCTGGAAAAGACAATGAATTGGGCTTTGTCAATATTGAATTCCTCTTATGGCTAAGAACAGAGTATGTGCAAGGGGGGAGGGGACCTCTCCCAGGTTCAAGTTTTCCCAAGCAACGTTCCTATTCTAATTATAAATATCAAAGAGAGTGATTTTTTCTTCTGAGGTTAGCCAATGCCTGAAATGGTCCAGAGTACGAACACAAGAGAGTATTTCCCTATCTGAGAAGTGATCCTCCCAAATCTTAATTTATTTATCATTTCCCAGGTTCCAACTAAGGTCATTTTGGATGAGCGACATTGATGCCCAAATTAACTTCCATATGGGGGAACCTGATTGACCAAGGTTTACAACATCCAAAAATCTTTTTTATGACTTTTAAGAGGTACTTATTGCAGATTGTTTTTTCCAGCATTCATTTTCTCCAGCGATTAATATCCAAATTAGCTTTTCCCCGAGGGATAAGTTTATTTTTTTCGAGTCACGAATACCCAGACCCCCATTTTATTTAGGGGAACAAAAAATAAACTAATTTACTAATGCAGGAGAATCGCCAACAAAGAACAAGCGTGGAAAATAGTTGGGCACACTAGCACATATTTTGAAATATTTTGAATTTTAAAAAGATCAATTTATTAATGTAAAATTTGACAAACCTTTTTGGGTAGTGAACATATTTAATGACCGGAGGCTAAGCCATCGCTTGAGATCGATGGGGAGATGTATTTTTTTTTAATGAATTGGATCGCAGTATAGATTTGGAGCTTGTGCTCTTATATGCCTAACTCAATATTTATTGTAATAAGTGATAAGTAGTTGATAGCATTCAATTCCATTAAGAAAGCGTAGAGTATTTGGAGGGAAGGCTCTAGGAGAACCTCTTTCTATAAAACTTTGTGTTATTTCCAAAGAGAGAATGTTGAATCTAGTGTGTAGATTACCATTGTAAGCTAACAGCTAGGAGACACAGAGAAATATTGTTTGAATGTATGTAAGTTCCAACTGGATGAATATAATAAAGGAATATATTGTCACAAATGTGCGTTGTTTCGTGTCTATCTGAATGAGTAAATGGTAGGCCTTCTGTTGTTTTTCAATTCTCTGTTACTTCTTGTTCTTGAATCCATGAACACATTTTTTTTGTTGAATGTATGAGTCACTATGAGGAGGAGATAGGTTTCAATTGTTTCTCTTCATTGAGCGAGTGGAAGGTGTGAATAGTGTCCGGAAGGATTGCGTGACTCGGTCTGTTTCGACTCAAAATATCGAAAGAGATAGCGAAACCCATGTATGCAAGGGGTGGATTGACATCTGCAAGGAGTGCATGATAGAGTTTTTAGAATCAAAATCTCAGCAGAACTAGCATGATTCCAGTCATGATAGGCAAAAGTGGTTGGAGGAAAGTCGTAAGGAGCATGAAGCCATCCATAAGGAGAAGTTGAGCATGGAGGAAAATATGTTGCAAGGTTTGCATGGATTGATATTTGATTAAGTGTAGAAGGAAGTGTCCATAGGAAGTCAAGTAAGTTAAGTTTAGTAGGGAGAGAAACGGAAATATCCAAGGAGAGAAGTCCCTAAAGTATTCACTGAATGTCAGTGAATAAGATTCATTCTTAGAGGGAGTCGAGTGATTCTAGACCATCACATCTAGTAAAGATACGAGGAGGATAGCCATGGAGTGTTTCTGTACTTCAAAGTTCAGTAAGTTTGAAGACTTGATGAAGAGAAATCGTGAAGTTTGAAGTCACGATCTAAATCCTAGTCGTTGATCATGGAAGGAATATGTGGCAGTCAATTAAGAAGTTTGGGAATCGGGAGCCCAAAATTTCGTAGTGAGAGACTTGGATTTTCGCGAACTTGTGAAACCCAAACCCTTGTGGGGCAGGAAAATCTGAGGAGATGCATGATAGGAGTTAATAGGTTCGAAACAATGCATTTTTGGAAGAAGAGAAGGGACATTTTGGGCTATCCCCGAAGTCTAAGTTGTGAGGAGATAGACCCACAGTCATAGCTATGTTCACTCGAGGAAGAGACTTGTGTGTGTGAGTAGATTTGTTTCGGGTGTTGCAGGGACCCAAGGCATCGCTCCAACTGAGTGTTGTGAATGATCCAAGACCAGGAGATTAAGAAACCCTTTGCAGAGAAGGGGGTTTGTGATAGGAGTAGTATCATAGATTATTTTGTCTACAAATCGTAGGCAAGGGAGATATCAGAGTGAGTACAAAATTGACTTTTGTAAAGAAATGAGTAAAATAATATTAGGAGGAGATATATCATAATCGTCAGCACAATATCCTCTAGAAGATGGGTTGACCCACCTATAGCCAATAGAGATTTGTAAAGGGGGATGAGAGAAATACGTGCGAGGCTATATGCCATGGAGACAACATAGAGGAGAGCACTTGATGCAAGAGACATAAATGAGGAAGAAGTTGAAGAAGTAGATGGTGTATCCAAGGATGTTGTGGAAGAACGCTTATTAAGAGTGGTTGTCAAATTGGGTCCCATAGAAAATATTGAAATCCCTATGTATGAAGGAAATTGAGACACAAAATAATTGCTTGATTGGATAGGAGAAATGGACAATTATTTCGACTATGAGGACATCAAAGAGGAGAAAAAGGTAAGACATTTTTTCACTAGGTTGAAAGGACATGCAACACTATGGTGGGATGAACTATGCATCGACAAGAGGAGTAAGGGAAAACAAAAGATCAAGATTTGGTTTCGAATAGTATCCAAGCTAAAGGAAAAACTCATACCGAAGGATTACTAGATATGTTTGTTCAGAAGGATGAAGAACCTGAGACAAAAAGGATTGAATGTGAAGGAGTACACATAAGATTTCTACAAATTGAACATTAGATATGCACATAGAGAGAGAGACAAAGATAAATTTGCTAGATACATCAATGTCCCAAGATATGATATTTAGGATGAAATCAACATGGATACAGTCGATATTGTAGAGGATGCATATCAAATGGCATTGAGGGCATAGGAGAAGTTGGTCAGGAGACAGAGTCAACAAAACAGAGGTCGAAATTTGAACAGAGGCAAAGGATTTTCCTAGGATAAAGCCCAGAAGCCCAAAGAGGAGGCAAAGAAACCACATAGTCACTCTGAGAGAGGAGGAAATTCCTAAGGAATGTAGAGTGGTGGTAGAATCTCTTTTCCCAGAAGAAGAGGAAGATGCAGAGGAGGATAAGTGAGATGTTATGACTGTAGATAAACAAAACACATGTCTTGGGATTGTCCCGGGAGTAATAAAGGATGAGAGGATCACATTTCAAAAGCAAAAAAGTGAGATGTTGAGGTAGAAGGTGCAGAGGATGGAAGATCCATGATGATGAACAAGGTTATTTTGAGGCAAGAGCCAGAGACTGAAAAAGTAATGGAAAGGAACAATTTGTTCAGGACATCTTTCAAAAAGAAGGACAAGGTTTGCAAGGTGATAATTGACAGTGGGATCACTAACAACTTAATATCCAAAAATATGGTGGAGATGCTAGAGCTAGAGGAAACCATACATCTGACCCCATATAAGATCTCATGGTTTAATAAAGGTCATCGGGTAACAATTACTAAACAATGCCTACTTGAATTTAAAATAGGAGGATATAGAGATGAAATTTTGTGTAATGTGATTCCTATGGATGTCTGTCATATTTTGTTGAGAAGACCCTAGAAATATGACATGAATGTTATTCATAATGGGAGGTGGAATACCTATACCTTAGAGAAGAATGTCAGGACACACATGTCTCTACCAATTGAATATATGAAGGTGAAATATGAAGCCAATGTGAGGATGCTTCTCATGAGTGGGAAGAAACTCCTGAAGGAAGTAAAGAGGGAACAAGAGATGCAGTTTTCTGTAGTAAGGAATATGAGAGTTATCCTTACCAGTACTTCGATGGAAGATTTGCCTGAGGAAGTTCAGGAACTGTAGAAAATTTTGCTGACATTGTAGTGGATGATTTTTCAAACTCATTTCCACCTATCAGAAGAATCAGTCATCACATTGAATTGATACTAGGAGCAAGCCTATCGAACAAAGAAACATACAGATTGACACCTCAAGAGAATGAGGAAGTGAAAAGACAGGTTCAATATATGTTAGACAAAAGATTGGTCAGGGAAATCTTGAGTCCATGTGTAGTACCAACTGTACTAAGTCCAAATAACAATGGTGGATGGAGAATGTGTACGGACTCGAGGGCCATAAACAAGATCACCATCAGATACAGATTTCCATTACCAAGGGTGGATGATTTGATGGATTGTCTGAGTTGGGATAACTATTTTTCAAAAATAGATTTGAAAAGTGGATATCACCAGATCAGAATGAGGGAAGATGATGAGTGGAAAACAACATTAAAGACAAATGAAGGGTTCTATGAATGTATTGTTATGCCTTTTGGATTAACAAATGCCTCAAGTACTTTTATGAGCCTGATGAATTAGGTGTTAAAAGATTTTATTTGTAAGTTCGTAATTGTATATCTAGATGATATAATGGTATTTAGAAAAACTAAGGAGGAGCACTTGAGACATTTAACATTGGTGATGAGGAGGTTGCAACAAGAAAAGATGTTGATTAATTTGAAAAAGCCCTCTTTCATGAAGACAAAACTCATATATTTGGGTTTTTTTTATTTCTTCGAACAAATTGAAGATGGATCCTGAAAAGGTGAAAGAAATCAAAGAATCTCCATCACTGAAGAATATCTTTGAGGTAAGAACCTTCCATGGATTAGAAAGTTTCTATCGGAATTTCATCATAAATTTTAGTGGGATTAGTGCTCAAATGATGGACACAATGAAGAAAAGGCACAAGTATTTCAAGTGGACAGAAGAGGCTGAGAGGAGCTTCAATATATTGAAGGAGAAAATAATTGAACAACCAATTCTATTTTTACTGGATTTTGGGAAGACATTCTAGGTGAGGTGTGATGCGAGTGGAGTTGTAATTGGAGCGATCTTGACTCAAGACAATAAACCTATTTCATATTTCAATGAGAAGTTGAATGAATCTAAAAGGAAGTACTCCACATATGACAAAGATCTATATGCCATAATCCAAGATTTGAATAAATGGAGGCACTATCTTGTACCGAAGGAGTTTGTTTTGTATAGCGATAATCACGCTTTGCAATTCATAACCAGATAGAAGATGTTAAACCAGAGACATGTTGAATGGATAGAGTTTATGAAATTTTTTATTTTTGTCATTAAACATATTTCTGGAAATGCTAACAAGGTTGTTGATACATTGAGTAGGAGAATTTTGATTCTGCAGGAATTTCAAGTCAAGACCTTAGGGTTTGATCACCTTAAGGAAATGTACCATAGTGATCCATATTTTGGAGAGGCATATGAAGCATGTGAAAATATTGTACTCAGAGATATGAGCCATTTGGCCAAATATCTGACGCAGGATGGGTTGTTGTTCAAAGGATGCTAGTTGTGCATACCAAGATGCTCGATGAAGGAAAACCACAATGGAGGTCTAGATGAACACTTCGGCCTTGAATTTTTTTTTGCCTAATTTAACGACTCATATTATTGGCCAGGTATGAGAGTGGAGGTGAAGAAGTTTGCGAGCAATTATAAGATTTGTCAGTATGCCAAGGGGAAGAAACAGAACAATGGGTTGTATCAACCATTTCCTATTCTAGAGAGGCCTTGTGATGCAATAAGCATGGATTTTTTGTTGGGATTGATTAGGACACATAGAGGAAGTGACTCCATATTTGTGGTGGTGGACAGGTTTTCGAAGATGGCAAATTTTATCCCATGCTAGAAGACTAGTGATGCAATGAATGTTGCAAATTTGTTTTTCAAAGAGATTGTGAGACTCCATGGATTCCGTAGGAGTATAGTTTCAAACAGGGATACCAAATTTGTTGGTCATTTTTGGAGGACCTTGTGGAAAAATTTGGGGACATAGATATATTTTAGTTTTGCATATCATTCACAAACGAATGGACATATCGAAGTGGTGAATATAAGCTTAGGATATTTCCTGAGTAGTTTAGTCACTGAACATCGAAGTCAGTGGGATAAAATTTTAGCACAAGACAAGTTTGCATATAATGACATAGTGAACAAGACCACTGGGAAAAGTCCATTTCGAATACAAGAGAGTATTTCCCTGTCAAAGAAGATATCCTCCCGAATCTTAATTTATTTATCGTTTCCTAGGTTCTAGGTAAGGTAGTTTTGGATGAGCGACATTGATGCCCAAATTAACTTCCATATGGGGGAACCTGATTGACCAAGGTTTACTGTTACACATGATTTTGGTCACTCTGGTGATGTCTTAACAATGGTGTATTCAGGCTCCCAACAAGGACTTTTTGGCTGAGAAAAGAGACTCATGTCTCCTTCCAAAAAAACATATTTTTAAAGTGAGTTTGTAGGTTGCCTATGACCTAGGCTACGAGAATCCCTCATTCTCGTAGGCCACCCTCACTTAGGGTGTGAAATTATCGTAGTATTCTCCATACAAAGGGTGAAAACCTATTTTTAAGCTTGGACAGGAGAAGAGGTCTCGAGGGTTCTAGAAGGGAATCTTCTAGAAAATGAGTTGGCATTCGTATGGTTATCATTTTACTGAATTCTCAGATTTGATGGGATCATCCTCATCTGTGTAACCATATCTCCTTATCCTATATATTGAAAGGTTTCCCATGGAAAAGATTAAGCAAGATTGAATGAAGAATTGGTGATAGAATTGTATGAAGAACCCTGCTTGGTCAGAAGTTTGAAGACTCTAGTTCGTCTATCAAGAGGAATTGGATCTTCTTCATGCAGGTACAGAGCAAGTGTGTGTGTTGGAACCAAGGGTCACTAAAAGGAATCTTGCAACATCAAGGCGATCAGTTTGTATCTTCTACTTTCAATTAATATGATACAGTGGCATGTCCCTTTCCCATAAATTCACTCTTACTTTATTGTGTAATTCCTTGATCATATGCATAAGTTGACATTGAATACATTTTTCTATCTTCACTTTGGTTGCTTTGTGTTGTATTGGACTTGAACTCATGAGAGCACCAGAGCGAAGTGGGAACAACAGAGACCTCAGGAAAGCGATATAAAGGTATGCCACTTATTCCTCCCTATTAGCAGATTCAATGATTACAACTTAGGGAAAGAGTCATGTCCTGTCCTATTTTGTTCTAGATCAAGGTGGATCTAGGGAGATCTATTAGTCTCCACACCTATTGATTAGTCCGATAACAAAATTGGTGACTCCACTGGGGATGCAACCCATTTTTTAGTGGATTTTGGTGGTTTTTCCTTGGCCATTTCCTGTTACCTTACCATTTTTCATTTCTATCAATCTATGAGTCTTGAGGAAACCCTAACAGACTCTCTAGGTCTAGAGGTTCCTTAAAAAATTTCCTCTTTTTTCCAAATTTTTCTTAGTTTCAGGCATTCTCGCACTGAACCCTTCTATAGCGTGTGAGAACCCCTAGAGTTCGCACCTTTCTTTTCAGTCCAGTGTGAACCTCTCACACTCTACTTGTGACCAGCCTATGAGAGTGCTCCATTATCGCACTGCACACCACTCTTTGCCTATGAACCCATTTGCAAAATATTGGGATTAAGGTTTTTTGTTTGCTCAGATGCCCAGATTTGTATGTGTGTCTGAAGAGTACTTATTGAGCCACTAATTGATTGTTTCTTGACTTTGGATTTTGTGAATGATTAGTCTTCGAAAATTGAAAACTCTTCTTGTTCGTTGTTTCTCAATTGTTATCTCTTGGCCTTTTCTTGACAAGGATATAATCTCTAGTCCTGAAATTCGAGTGCTTGTTTGGTTAGGAGCCGGTGATCGGTTAAAAAGTTGAGATTAATCGTCTTTCTCAATTGCTCATTACTTGGAAAATTGTTGCCCTCATGAATTTGAAAAGACTAGGCTTGTCTACTTGTTATTTTTGTCTTCATTGAAAGATTGGTTTGGGTTTTGTTGCATAGTGCTTTTCATTAGTTGTTGATTTTTCTTAGTTCCACCATTGTTGTGTGGTTTCTATTAAAAATTAAAAAACATTTTTCTTTTTAATAGCAATTTTTTATTTTGAAAACATTAGCATTCAATTGTTGAAATAGAACGAATAGAGAATTGGCAATGGTCATGATTTGTTGATATTGCATTTCAAAGAAGATTTTATATCGTAGTTAAAGTTATTCTAGAAAACTCCTCTTTCCCTCCTATAAATAGGATTCATCAAACAAAAATTGATATCTTTCATTCCTATATATGCATTGTTGGGTCAGAGTCTCACACAACATCGGTCTCATTTCTGTCTCCTTTGAGTAACAACAGCCTTAAATAATATTGCGCAATTTTTAAAATTTAACTAGTAACTCTTTTCTAGGACTCTATTACACCAACATTAGCTAGGATAGAGCTTTGGAATAGGCAAAGAGATACACTCTCCAAAGAAAAAAACAAACAATAACATCTTGTGGTAAGGAGTGTGAAATTCCATTTGCAACATTTTGTCCTAGGAAGCCCTTCTCACACAAGGGTCAAACCCGAGGTCGCATTGATATTGACAGAGTTACTCACCCTGCTTTGTTGATATCAGTGTAGAGATTGCACATATTATGGGGGTCACTTGAAGGTATACCCACAATGATGAGTGGAAGCCTCTCAAGCTGATTTCGGGATAGATACCCTACCCTTGCATGTGGATCGGACTGTCGAATGTTCCCCCAAGATTTATTGTTGTTGGTGGTAACTTTAGTGGCCTATCTTCTTAGGGTCTCGCATAAGGTGATTGTGAAGGGAAAAATATTCATGGTACCTGGAATTAACATTGGCCAAAATCACTCGGGCTCGTTGGAGGGTATACCCACGATTATGTGTGGGAGATTACATGAGGGTGTAAGTCCGTTAAGCAGGTCGTCAACATAAATTTTCCACCCTAGCCCAGCCCCTTCCCGTCTCGTTGTTGCGACGTTAGATTTCATCACCAACTAGTGACTTAAGGATTAGAAGGTCTTGTTTGCTTGGTTTTGCTTCCTATATTTTTACTAGTGCATGTTGTTTGTTTACCCAAGTTGACCATAGAATTTTCTTCGTAAGTTTTCAACTCGATCACAATTGACCCTCCACGTCGTTCACGTAGAATGCAAGGCTTACCCCCAGAAAATATGGAAGGTTCTCAACCCTTTCCTACCAACTCACCAGAGGGCTCTCCTCAACAGAGTGAAGTTGAAGACGTCACCACTCCACAAGTGGAAAGAACTGACTCTCTAGAACGGTTCTGAATTACCAATTCTCAAGAGGAATTTTGACTTCATCCCGACTCTGAGAGATGGATTATGCGAGTGAATTCTTCCAGAGACTTGGTTGTTTTGTCTTCTGGATCACCGACTGGACCTTTTCCAGGACCTGAGGGTCAAGATCCTTTTTGGACTACTGGTGTTTTTAGATGGGATCTCTTTGGCTCAGGAGCAGATGTTGATATCACCGTCTCACCTGCGTTGCCCGAAACATCTGATCCAAATGCAGTACCTTTTACTACTGCTTATTATTTTTTTGGTACAGAAGCTTTGCGATCTGACCACATCTTGAATATCCCTTTACAAATGGTCCATTACATAGATACTATGAGTCTTCACACCAGGATTACCACGGCTAGCAAAGACCCTGTCGACACAGCTTTCTCCTAGAGTCACCCTGACACTTCCACCCAGATACCATGTGTTGAATGCCTCTATTCCCATTCCTATGCAAATCACATCTGAAACTCCTGGTGGTCCCACTCCTTCTGGACACTCTCCTCCCAGTTTCATTCAGACACTTCCTCTGCTCCCTTTCAGAGGACCTTTTCCATCCTCTATTGGAGGCATTGATCCGAGTGGCACCATTCTGTCGTTCACACTAAATTACCAGATTCCTATTGGTGGACAATTTCACCAAGGAGGCCCAACTCAACCCCCCCTTGTAGGGAAAATACCAATTGGAACACAACCCCTGATTGGGGGACAACCCCCGATTGGATGAAAACCCCCACCAACCCCACCCTATGGGCAAAACATACCTCCATCCTTGGCCCAGTATTGGAACCATCTGATCCAACATAATCCTCAATCGGCTGGGGGGAAACAACTTTCAGCTAGCTTTGTCATACCCCCTGGTATAGGCCAACCCTATCCAGGTACATCTAATCCTATTTGGGGATTGACTACTCAACCCCATACCCCCATTCAAGGATACAACCCTATGATTTACTTGCCTCCACAACAACCACCAAATTTTCCTGGATCCTCGCATTATATGTAGACTTCTTATGGTGCCACTAGTTTGTCGACGGGACTCCCTCCCCAAAGTCACCAGTATCTGCATGTGAATAGACAGTTACCTTTCTTATCCACCCTGGACCTCTCGGATCTGTCGAGGATTTTAAATGATCCGATCTGTCACTCTCCCCAATGGCCCACTATATTGACCAAAATACCATATGAAATTCCTAAATTCGATGGCAAAGTGGGAGAGGATTGAAACAATCATGTAACAAATTTTCACCTTTGGTTCTCATCCAACTCCTTGATGGATGACTCTATTCATTTACTCCTTTTTCAAAGAACTTTCGTGGGTGCTGCTGCAAAGTGGTATATAGAATTACCACGAGGTTTCTTTGCCAACTTCAACACCCTCGCTATGGATTTCCTCACCCACTACCAGTTACCGATCCACTATGAAATAGGGACTGAGATTTTGAGTTCTTTCAAACAAACCAAATCCACTCATATCTTCGATAACATTCATGAATCGTGACGGAGACGACGTCTCATCAAACTCAAACTTCCCGATCAGTTACTGGAAGAATGGTTCATGAAATCATTTGTGAACGACATCGGTCATGACATCGCCATGGGTGGAGTTGTCATGGAAGAACAGGCCATTAGTCATGCTCAATAAATTGACCTAATTTACTCAAAAATGGGTACTCTTTATGACTTACTCCCGGATGCACCTCGTCCTTCTACTTCTTCCACTTAAACTACTCCTGTTGCTTCTCATGTGGCCGACGGTGTGATTTGCACTTTCCATGCCCAACCACATTCCGTCCAAACCTCTAGCAACAACCCCAAACCCATTTCTTCTAATGTTCAAAATGCTTCATCTCCTACCCCTCCCACCAGCAAGACTTCTGAGGTAAATGTCGTTCAATCTACCCCCATCGGTAAAAAAAAATACAAAAAGGGAAAGGGTAAGAATAAGAAGTACAAAAATAATTTGCAAGCAGAGAAAACCAAAACACCACCTATTGACGATAGGGATAAGCGCAAACCCTGATACCCTTGTCTTATCTGTGGTGATGATCACTACACTAAGGATTGTCCACGACGAGCCAAGGTTACTAAGTTCCTTCAAGGGACCATGAAACCACCCACTCCAACCGTTTTGTCACAACCCTTCCCTTCTCAAAAATAGACCCAATTGGTCATTCCTAACCAACCATCCCCCTCTAATACATCCTATGTCTTAATGTGTATAGGTGATTCAAAGAAAAATGACATCACACTTACCACTCGAGCCAAAGAGTATTCCTCCTCGAAAGAAAAGGTTGATGCTATACCTCCTTCATTGGTACAACCATCTCCTACAACTCCACCTACCAATGGTCCTCTTCATCTCGAATGACTGAGCCTCAACAAAGTTCTTCGCCCTCCCCCAAAGGGCATCATTCGAAAATCGACTTTCAATCCTCATGCTCATGCTGCCCAGAACTATAGTATTGTTGAAGATCTGGCCCAAGCACCATCTACGATGTCAGCCCTTGAAGTCCTTCAACCTTGTCCTACACAACAGAAGGCACTGTTGAAATCTATCAGTGGAATCGACCCTACGGATACGAATTTAATAATTTTTGACTTGGAAGATCACATTCCAAGGTTACCCCCTCAACTCGCATTCAAAATACAAGTTATTGTCTCTGACAAAAACATTTGTAGAAATGTTATCGACAAGGGCACCTTGACATGTGTCATGCCTATTACCTGTTGGAAATCCATCGGCTCTCCTCCATTGACTGAATCCCACAACACACTCAAAGCCTTTAATGGCTCCAGTTTCAAGCCTTACGGTGTCCTCCCTTCATTGTCGATTACGTTAGAAGGCAAAATGGTCCAAGTTGAAGTGGAAGTCTTTGACGCTCCTCTCGATTACAACCTTCTACTTGGCCGTAGCTAGATTGATTCCATGTGTGCAGTTGTGTCGACTCTTTTCCATGTTGTGCATTTCCCTCAACAAGGAAAGGTCATTACCGTCAACCAATTTGCCTTTCTTAACTCAGATGCGTGTACCGGAAACATACTGTTTATTGCCAAACTCTCCCCCTGGATATGAGAACGTCGGTGTGGGTTTTCTTAAAGACTCATCGTTAATGGGTACCTTCCCCATCCCACCACCTGATGTTTCACATCCTTTTGTCGCTTCTATGAACATGATCTCCACCTCTATTCATGGAACCCCTACGTCTCACGACCCATGGATGGTACCCAACCCCGACGATCATCTTTGTTATGGAAACAAAATGTCTTTGAGCCCGGTCGAATCCACCTATCGGGCCATTCAATCGGCAACTCCTTCTACCCCCTCTCTTGGGACTTTATCTCCAGATCCTTTCCGAGTCATCTTTCCCATGGATGAGATGATTATTTATATTATGGAAAATACCCCCTAGGACAATGGACATCATCATTCCATCCTCTTCCTCGCACAACATACCATTGAGAGCTACCAACAGATCTTGACCCTGTTGACCGTTGTTGTCATTTCCACCGTTCCCGAGTCTACACAAGATGCGTTTTCTAAAGGGAAATTAAGCAATATCTAACCCACCATTCCCCTTGACATATGCATAAAACCTGGAATTGTTGAAAATTTGCATATCGGAGTTTCATGTTCCCCTGATGAAATCGTCACCTACAAGTCACTTTTCAAATAATTTCATGATGTCTTCACCTGGACCTATGACGAAATGCCCGGTATTGACCTCAACATTGTGATACATGAGATCAATACATACCCAGGTGCTAAACCCATCCATCAATGCCTTCATCTGGTCCTCCCACGTAAATCGACTGCTATCAAGCTTGAAGTTGAGAAACTTCTCAAAGCTGGCCTTATTTACCCAGTGGCTCTCATTGACTAGGTTTCCAATCTTGTCCCAATTGACAAGAAACAAGGTGCAATCCGCGTGTGCATTGATTATAGGGATATTAACAAAGCATGCCCTAAAGACAAATTTCCTACCCCCTTCGTCAACCAGATTATTGATGATTGTGCCGGAAGTGAAATAGTCTCTCTGATGGATGCTTTCTTTGGATATAATCAAAATCAATATTGTTCCCGAGGATCAACACAAAACAAATTTTATTTGTCCTTAGGGAACTTTTTCCTATCGGAAACTTCCTTTCGGTCTAAAAAATGTTGGCGCAAATTTTTAGCATGCTATGTCTTATGCCTTCCATGATATCAAGCACATCGTGCAGCCATATCTCAATGGCTTACCCACTCATTCCATGCACCGTTTCGATCATCCCATACACCTCCAAGCCATTTTCCTCCAATGTCGGTTTTACCATATACGCTTGAATCCTCAAAAATACGTTTTCTGCATAGAATCTGGCCGACTTATAGGCTTTATTGTTTCATGTCAAGGGATCAGGGTAGATCCTTTGAATGTCAAGGTGATTCTCAATCTCCCTCCTCCTTCTTCACTTCGCCAGTTACAAAGTTTGCAAGGGAAAGCAAATTTTCTTCATCGTTTCATCCTAAACTATGTCGAGCTAGCTCTTGGATTTACATGACTACTCAAAAAGGTGTCTGAGTTTGTATGAGATACCATCACCAACAAAGCCTTTGAAGATTTGAAAATGTCCATGACACTCACTTCGCTCCTCTTTCCACTGGATTACAGCTGTGATTATTTCCTCTACCTCGCAGCCTTGGATTACACCATTGTAATGGTTCTCATCTTAGAGGATGATTCTCATGACAAACATGTCATATATTACTTGAGTCGAAGTCTAATGCCTACCGAAACCAAGTATTTACATGTCGAAAAACTGGCCTTGGTAGCCATCCAAGCAGTTCAACATTTTCAGCGCTATATCCTCTCTCGCAAGACTATGGTAATTTCTAACTGCAACCCTATGCAACACATTATCACATGTCAACTGCTAGGGGGAAAATACTCCAAATGGATCGTGATACTCCAGGAGCTTGACCTAGAATTTGAATGCACTAAGCCCAAGAAATCCTTAGTGTTTGTCGAGTTGATATGCGACTTTCCCTACTCTAAGACAAAAAATGTAGCAGCCGATTCATTACCTGATGAATCCCTTTTCCTGATTAGTTCCGATAATTTTTGGTATGGAGATATCATCATATCTCTCTAAACCCAGAATTTCCGGCCCAATTTTTCTAGTACTGACTGCTATTGAATATGCTACCAAGCCTGTTAATATATTATCCTCGGTGATACTCTTTATCGTCGTGGGATTGACTCGGTTTTTCGACACTGCCTCACATTTGATGAAGCCAAGAAAGCCCTAAATGATTGCCATTCCTGAGCCTATGGTTGTCATATGTTTGGGTATGCTACTGCCCAGAAGATCTTGTGAGATGGGTATTTTTGGCCCTCTTTATTTAATGATTGTATTATTGTCATCCAAAAATGGCACGCTTGCTAGACCTACAACCATAAAATACGATCACATCTTGCTCCTCTTCACCTTGTGGTCTCCGTCGGTCCTTTTGCGAAATAGGGTATCAATTTCATGACATGTCATCCTCACTTGACTGAGGGGCATGGATACATTATTGTAGCTATAGACTATTTTATGAAATGGGCTAAGGCGATGCCGACATTTGACAACACCGGAAAGACCATAGAATTATTCATATTCAATAACATCATAGCTCATTTTGGTGTTCCTCAGGCTATCGTTACCGATCATGGTAGCCACTTTAGAAACTTCATGATGTCTGAACTCACTGAAAAGTTGGGTCTTCACCATGAAAAACCAACACCCTATTACCCACAAGCCAATGGCCAAGTCAAAGAAATTAAGAAAGTCCTCATAACCATGCTTCGACGAATGATAGGTATTCACAAAACGAGTTGGCACATGATGTTTTTTTTAGCATTGTGGGCTTATCGTACATCCGTTAAGTCTACTACCAGGTTTACACCATTCTGGTTAGTCTATAGTCTAGAAGCCATCCTACCGATTGAATGTGAGATACCCTCCCTAAAACTAGCCATCGAACTCCTACCAAACACTTCTTCCGAAGAAGAATGTCTATTGTATCTCATACGATTAGACGAAATTCGACATGACACCACCCTAGTCATAGAAGCCCAGAAGAAACGCGTCAAAACCCAATACGACAAACATGTCAAGCCTCGCGTTTTCTCCGAAGGTGATCTGGTTCTCTTTTACAAACAAGATCGGGATATGCTAGGAGCCGAAAAATTTGAAGCTATGTGGCAAGTTCCTTACATCGTCAGATGAGTTTTGGAGAAAGGAGCTTACAAGTTAGTAGATTACGATGGTATCCCTTTGAGTGAACCCAGAAATGGGTTGTACTTAAAGAAGTACTATGCCTAAGATCAACTGTGCATGAGTACTTGTATTTTATTGTATCATACTTCTTGTGTGTTACTGTAGTATGCTTTTTCATTATTTGGTCTCTGCCCTTATGTTACGTTGTGTTTGGTTTCCAGAATTTGGAGTCTTCGCTACCCCACATTGGCTTCACTGATGGCGCTAGTCGTAGTACTCAGAACCTTGCTTTTGCTTCTTAGGCAATTTACGCCTGTACAAATGAACTTATCACTCTACAAGGTTTGTGTCTCGGCCTTGCAACCAACAATATTGTAGAGTATAGCACCATTATCGAATTATTGATTGATGTTATTTCACTTGGTATCCATCACTTGGTTGTATGACTCAATTCCCAACTAGTAGTACTACAGTTAAGTAATGTCTATGCTATTCGAAATCCTACTTTATCACGGGTATATTTACGAATTCGCCTCTTGGAATGTTATTTTGATTATATTGAGTATCATCATATTCCTAGCTGTCTAAATACATTAACTGATGCATTAGCTAACTATGTATTAGACAGACATTTGGGCCATTTATAAACCAATCACATTACATGTATCACACAACATAAGATAGGCTGGTAGAAGCCGTATATATGTATATAATGATCAAAAGGTTTTACAAAAGGTTTATGTCCAAGGACCAAAATTTCAAAATCTGAAGCTCATAGATTCTACAAAGTAGTGTCGTGGGTGACACTCATGGTAACACATGAATACCCGGGAAACCCTATGAAGCAGTCAGCCAATAGACTCTGACACGCCCACAGTATGGCACTGATAACGCTTAGGGATCTCTCCGATAGTCATGTCTGTAATGTCAGCAGTCAACCCCTCCAAGTTTTGATCCACTACCTCATAGTCTTTAGCATCCCATCACGCCACTGGAGCTACCTCTCCTCATCGCTGAATAGGAGATGTGCTTGGAGATTGGTATGGCCCCACATCTGTGTCATCAAAACAATATTTTTGATCAGTTCTCGGATAAACATAAAAACATTTTATATGATAAAAATCACAAAAACATTTGAAATTACAAAATGTGTACTTCTTACCTAGGTCACCCCACTGAGAATCCTCAGGTAGGGATAAATTTGGATCCCCTCAGAATTCCAATATGACATAGACGTAGTCATCAACCATCAACATCTGTGGTCGCAACCAGTCAAAGAAGGAATCATTGTATTTGATGATAGGCCCAGCTACGTGTCTAGCCATGAGGTTGCACCACCTCAACATGCTCAGATCCTGTGGGGCTGGTAAACCCCACTCACTCTATAATCTTAGTAATGGAACCCTATCAATAAATAAGAACACCAAAAGTGATCCATACCCAAACTTCTTCAGGTCACCTTTCCTGCATTTTGTCAACTACCCCTTCATACTGCAGAGAATTGCATCTAACCAGTTGAAGACTCATGGCTCTATGCAATCTATGTCATATTAGAAGTATCTCTAGAGAGACATATGTGGAGCTGTGCTCCCAACCATGTGTTCTATAGTGAACAAGATGGTTCGCAGGGTCAAGTCTTGGGCCCCCTAAATAGACACCTTGCCTTTGCTCCTTTCCGCCTCGAGAACATAGTACCGTCGACAATACTCACTCATAGGGAGTCTGCCACCTCAGTTAGTAGTCAAGCTAGCTTGG
>JZKD02S1981486.1:25142-62561 GCA_000966675.3 Picea glauca | reverse complement strand
TTTTGGGTTAATCTCCCACAAATGAGAAATCCCCCTTAAAAAGGTTGCATTAGCAAGCTACCCATCCCCGATTCAATATCGGGATTCGGGGTTTTGGACTTTCCGCCGTCGAGAGTCCCTGTCCTCTTGATTCCCCGATTCCCGATGAGCTCCTTTCCCGGTCTTATCCCCCTCTGGATAGGCTCTCTAGTCCATGTGACTAGTTCCTATATGACTGCAGTCATATGCTCCCATCGGAGTTTCGAGGTTTGCGATGTCACCATGTTTATATCCACGGGACTCACGATTCTCCGATCCCCGATGCACTCCATTTAGTTGACAGTTGTCCTCCCCTACGATGTTGTCCTCCTCCTCTATTGTTCTGACAGTTGTTCCCCACTGATCGGGTTTTTGCGGATCGCGATATCAAAGCACACATATCACTTGTCTATGGGTTTCCTGATTTCCCGATGAACAAAGTGCCGATGGCGCCTGATCCTTGGCCATGCGTCCTTCCATATGGATGGCTCATATTAACTCTCGAGATTTCGAGACTTTCGAAGTCTCGGTTCTCATGACCTCGAGAACTCCGATTTCCCAATCTGCGACTTTCGTCCGATCCCTGACACCTGTCCCGTGTGAACGGACGACTCGGATCTCATCGGGGTTTTCACTTGGATTTCCCCGATCACTTGGTGTTGACTCTCGCGAGGGTTGACCCTTTGACACCTGTCCTCTACTACCACACTATTACAGTGGGGCTGTCGTGTTTCAGAATTTCGTGACTTCTCTGACACTAATTCTCTCGTCACCGAGAACCCCGATATACCGATCCCCGATGCACGTGAGAACTTATTCCTCCACGTCACCACTTTCCCGTCGTTATGTCGGATATTGTGGAATCACAATTTCTAATGCAACAATTCCTTTGTCTTTGGAATTCCGAAATGCCAAACCCCGACCCCTAGGGATCCTCTGACACGTGTCCCTACAGATGGACGGTTTAAGACTCCCGTCGGGATATCGTGAATCATGATTCCAACATGCAAGAGGTTCTTGCCTCCGGGAACCCCGATTCTCCGATTTGCGACTTCCTCGGATCTTCCGACACGTGTCCTTGCCAATGGATGGTGCTGAGCTTATCAGGATTTCACAGATCGTGAAACCTGATGCAACGATCTCTTCACTCCTGGAATCCCCGATGGGTTAAATCCTGACTCCTACCCTAATGTCTGACGCGTGTCCTGTTGAGATCAATGGCTAGGATCCATTCTCGGGATTTCGAGACTTTCGAAGTCCTATTTCCCTTGCTCTCAGGAACTCCGAATCCCCGATTCACGACTCTTTGGAATCTCTTGCCACGTGTTCTGGATGAGATCAACGACTGAGATTCTCCATCAGAGTTTCGAGACTCAAAAGGGTCTTAGTTCTCTTCGGCCTGTGAAACCCCGACACTTCCAAAATCCCGACAACTTCCCAGAATGCTGACACGTGTCCTACCAAGATCAACGACTAGGATTCCTTCTCGGGATTTCAAGAATCACAAGGTCTCGATTCCCGGCCTTAACAAAACCCCGATGACCCTAATATCCCGATGAATTCTCCGGGATGCTGACATGCGTCCTGCCAAGATCAACGACTAGGATTCCTTCTCTGCACACTAGGGTTTAACTCCGGTGCAACTTCTCGAGATCTGATGGCTGGAGGGATTTTGTCAATCTTCTCTGTGAGATCCTGCCCGTCGATTTCTTCCTCCTTGAGGATCTTCTCGAGAATGGCTAAGTATCCCTTCTACAAGAGGGAATCTCTACTAGAGATCTATTCCAGGGCTTTCCTGGAGACGGATAGGGGAAACAACTTCTCGAGGACGGGCTGGGAGCCTCACTTAGCTTAATCTAAGCATAACTAGATTTATTTATCAACGTAAGTTGTGCATGGTATTCTCTGTGATAAGAATATATCAACTTATTCATATCAAACATTACGTGGACACTCTCATGCTGCAATCCTTTTACAATTTCACAGTTCTATGAGCCAATATCTACTCCTTATCATCAATTACTACACAAACATTCTTACACAAGAAAACATTTACAATTCCACAAGCCCATGAACATATGCGACAACATATAAATTTAAAAATGCAATATGAGAAAAACACTTATCAGAAATACTTCAGCAATGGAAGCAACTGTTGAGAGGGGTGCTCATTTCCACCCAACTGTAGGCGTAGCGACTCCTAATGGATTTACCACTAGCCACCCCCGAGCTGAGACCACGATGTTCTGAGACCTGCATCTCCCTGTCTGCCAGTGCCCAGGAGCGAAGGTTACAATCCCCTCTCTCTGCGATCACTCACTCTANACGTGCATACACCCCCAGGATTCTCGATCGTCGAAGTCTCGATTCTCCGTTTAGTTGACAGCTGTCCTCCCCTACGACATTGTCCTCCTCCTCTGTTGTTCTGACAGTTGTTCCCCACTGATTGGGTTTTCGCGGATCGCGATATCAAAGCGCACATATCACTTGTCTACGAGTTTCCCGATTTCCCGATGAACAAAGTGCTGACGGGGCCTGATCCTTGGCCACGCGTCCTTCCAGATGGACGGCTCAGATTAAATCTCGGGATTTCGAGACTTTAGAAGTCTCGGTTCTCATGACCTCGAGAACTCCGATTTCTCGATCTGCGACTTTTGTCTGATCCTTGACACCTATCCCGTGTGAGCGGACGGCTTGGATCTCGTCGGGGTTTTCACTTGGATTTCCCCGATCACTTGGCATTGACTCCAGCGAGGGTTGACCCTTTGACACCTGTCCTCCACTACCACACTATTACAGTGGGGCCGTCACATTTCAGAATTTCGTGACTTCTCTGGCACTAATTCTCTCGTCACTGAGAACCCCGATATACCGATCCCTGATGCACGTGAGAACTTATTCCTCCACGTCACCACTTTCCCATCATTATGTCGGATATCGCGGAATCACGCTTTCTAATGCAACAATTCCTTTGTCTTCGGAAATTCTGAAATGCCGAACCTCGACCCCTAGGCATCCTCTGACACGTGTCCCTACAGATGGATGGTTTAAAACTCCCGTCGGGATATCGCGATTCGCGATTCCAACATGCAAGAGGTTGTTGCCTCCAGGAACCTCGATTCTCCGATTTGTGACTTCCTCGGATCTTCCAACACATGTCCCTGCCAATGGACGGTGCTGAGCTTATCAGGATTTCACAGATTGTGAAACTTGATGCAACAATCTCTTCACTCCTGGAATCCTCGATGGGTTAAATCCCGACTCCTGCCCTGATGTGTGACGTGTGTCCTGTCAAGATCAACGGCTAGGATCCCTTCTCGGGATTTCGAGACTTTCGAAGTCCTATTTCCCTTTCTCTCAGGAACTCCAACTCCCCGATTCACGACTCTTCGGGATCTCTTGCCACGTGTTCTGGCTGAGATCAACGACTGAGATTCTCCGTCGGAGTTTCGAGACTCAAAAGGGTCTCAGTTCTCTTCAGCCTGTGAAACCCCGACGCTTCCAAAATCCCGATGACTTCCCAGAATGCTGACACGTGTCCTACCAAGATCAACAGCTAGGATTCCTTCTTGAGATTTCGAGAATCACAAGGTCTCGATTCTCGACCTTAACAAAACCCCGATGACCCTAATATCCCAATGAATTCTCCGGAATTGTGACACGTGTCCTTCCAAGATCAACGACTAGGATTCCTTCTCTACACACTAGGGTTTAACTCCGGTGCAACTTCTCGAGATCTGATAGATGGCGGGATTTTGTCAATCTTCTCTGTGAGATCCTGCCCGTCGATTTCTTCCTCCTTGAGGATCTTCTCGAGAATGGCTAAGTATCCCTTCTACAAGAGGGAATCTCTACTAGAGATCTATTCCAGGGCTTTCCTGGAGACGGATAGGGGAAACAGCTTCCCGAGGACGTGCTGGGAGCCTCACTTAGCTCAATCTAAGCATAACTAGATTTATTTATCAACGTAAGTCATGCATGGTATTCTCTGTGATAAGTATATATCAACTTATTCATATCAAACATTACGCGGACACTCTCATGTTGCAATCCTTTTACAATTTCACAGTTCTATGAGCCAATATCTACTCCTTATCATCAATTACTACACAAACATTCTTACACAAGAAAACATTTACAATTCCACATGTTTATGAGCATATATGACAACATATAACTTTCAAGATGCCATATGAACAAAATACTTATCAGAAATAACTTCAGGAATGGGTACAACTGTTGAGAGGGGTGCTCGTTTCCACCCAACTGTAGGCGTAGTGACTCCTACTGGATTTACCACTAGCCACCCCCGAGATGAGACCACGATGTCCTGAGACTTGCGTCCCTCTGTCTGCCAGTGACCAGGAGCGAAGGTTTCAATCCTTCCTCTCTGCGATCACTCACTCTGTGTAGAATTCCAGAGTTCCCCTCGTGTCTACCCTCAATCACTTCTGCCATACACCTTATCCTCTCGCGAGGTTGCGTGTGGCACGATTACCCTCACGTTGGTCATTCATGATGGTTCTACAGATAGGCGGTTCACCTCCCCATCCCTCATCAAGCCATCGACCTACCGGCCTGCAAGGAATTAATTTCATAGCTAGCGAGCCGCTTTTGGTTCTCCAGGCCAGTGGAGTCCAAATACGGTATTTAATTCTTGGTGGAAGTTAATGCCCCTTTTTTCCAGGTGCCCTCCACCACCATCGTGGTCTCTTTTCCACACATGCCCTCTCAGCAGTTCTGCAATAAATTCAAATTGTTATTTACATTCATTGACCTCTTCCTGTAGGTCCATTTACATCACATATTCATACTTATGAGTTTTTCCATAGTCCTTGGCCNGGACATCTAGAGGCTCTTCCCTCTTTCATTGGCCAAGATTTGAGATTACCTTGATAGTACTTGGAAAGGATTCCTAGAGGACTAATCCCCCCATCCACTCTTGAAGAAGCATATTATCCTTAGCTAATGCTTGAGAGGCAATGCTTTTAGGTGTCTTTCAACATTGACTCATCTTCAAACCCTAAGCTTCACCTAAAACTTGTGTAGTGACCCCATAGCCCTTTTCTAGGCACTAGTCTATCCTTCCCTTCAACCAAAAAACCAAAAAAAAAAAACCTTTATTTTCCTTTTTTTTGTTTTTGTTTTACAATCTATGGTTTAAATGTTTGATCGCATATTGGATTGCTAGATCTAGGGTATTTTCTTTGATACATCTCATTAAAATTGGATCTCTATCATGCAAATTAGCCTTTATTTGATATATCATTTGAATGTGGCATAAATTGGATTATTGATCATATCCTTAATATGTGGATGATTAGAACATATTTATGAGAGTGTACTAATTCTTGGAGGTTTTATTGATGCTTTTGAGAGCACATTGTATCTTTATCATGATTTTTCTTGAGCACAGGGTATTTGTGTGTGGTTTTTCCTAAGCACATGGTATTCCACTCATGGTTTTGGGAGGCTCCTTATATATATAAGGAGGGATCCTATCTCATTTGTATTTTTTGGAAACCAATTAGAAGAGATAGATTTTCTTACAAAGCTTTGAGTTAATCTTGTTTCTTACCTTGAGTATATGTTCTAGTGTTACATGGAGGATATCTTGACATTACAGGTTTATACGAAGAGAAAATCTACTATAGCTACAACAAATGAATTTGAGCTAATGGATGTTCCATTTCTCATATATTTTGTCATTTTCTAGGCTTAAATCATTGATTAGGGCATATTATTTTTAGGATTCTATCCTTTTACTTTGTGCTTAGTTAGAATAATGGTTGCAGTACTTAGGCTAAGTCTTCTTAGATTAGTCTTCCCTACAAATTTTGTAATGCATCAAGTATCAAAGCTTAAATCTAATTTAGCAATCCTTCATGGTATAAATGACCTCAAGCATTAAATACACAAGAATTTCACTCAGGTTTTGATCAAGTGACCCCATTTCGCAAGTGGGATAAGGCATTGATCTTGCATTTTCAGCCATCTCATTTAAATTTTTCACATTGTACTTCTAATTGTTGCAATTTATAGGGTTTAATGTTTTATTCTTCTTTGATCTATATTTCCAATATCCCAATATTAGGCTTAGTCTCTTATATCTAGACAGATTTTGGATTTCTTGTTCTAATCCTTGCTTCAATTGGTTATCTAAATAGTGGTTTGCACTCGCTATCTAGTTTATCTTTGACAAACACTTAACTAGCTTAGATACTTTAGATCTTTATTTTAGATATTATATGTTTTGAAAGGATCTATGTTTCATGGATGAATAAACTTAATGATAGTAAATCTAAACTTTCCCTAAGTTAATTCATCTAACTTTGGATCCATGAAAATACACTTATGACAAGGGTTTTTAAATTTGCCTTGCTTTCTCTCATACCTTGGACAAATTTTCAAATGATTTGGCCCAAATTCATTTATTCTAGAAACATTTTGCATCTAAATTATCCTAAACACATCCAACTAGAAAATCAATGACACATTGGCTCAAACGACTTGATAACTAGGCATAATGCCACATCCTAAGTTGTTTACCTTGGACACAAAATATGTTGGTTTAATATCCAATGAATGGTTATATTTTTCATTTGTAAGTGAGTTAATTTATGGATGGTTTGATCTAATAGTATTTATAGTTATTGGATAGAAAATATACTTGTGAACATACTCCTTAAATACACACTTTAACACATATTTGGGCTAGTTAATTCTTGGCATCTTGTCTCACTCATTACCGATGTCTTTCATTAATAACATTTAATTGATCATTGGTGGCTCACTTCATTCTCAAATACTCTTAATAATGTCATTTTTACACATACATGTCATCTACATAAACCACAAGAGGAGAAGAGGGTCGTTGAGAGGGTTTATGTCTGAATAACTCAATTTTACACACCAAGTCTCATGTTATTTCAACATCATCTGTGATTATATTATTGAAGAGACTATGTTGTTAATATATCACACCCATTCCATGCATACCGTAACTCTTAGAGATTTCCTTTATTATATAATTTTCCCTATTCCTTTAGTACGATTTGCATGCAAGATAATTTGATGGGTTTCTATAGTTTGCTAGGTGATTGTCCATTAAAAGAAAAAAGAAAAAAAAACAATTGCATGCAACTTGCTTTCATGATTTAATCACATGCATGCAAATTGCTATCCTTGGTGTGTTCAACTTGGCTTAATTATTATTAGAAAAAAACTATATCCATGGAGGATTAGTGCTCTAATAAGAGTATTTCCAACATATTGCACTGGTCTTAATTAATTAACAATATATTATGAGAATAATGCACTTTAGGAAGAGTATTATTGACAGACTTTGTATTTCAACCATGAAAAAAATAATATTTATGAGTGTTACAGAGAAATCCCCTTGCGGACAAGTGGATTCTCTCTTGGATACTAGACCCCTATGACCAAGATAGAAAATGCTATTGTGAACACTGAAGTTCCTTTTTATAAAGCTAAACTATCAAAGAAGAGGAAAGAAGAATAGTAAATAACTTTTTACCGACGTTTGTCCTTGCTTGATCCAGGATAATCTTGATCTCCAAGTTCTCCAGAAGGTCCTGTGGTACAATGAGAAACAACAATGATACTTCATACTCTACCATGATTAGCTTCATAATGGATCTATAAAAGAAACAATTTCATGAAATGTACGCAAACTTTAAAGGAAACAGACCAAGCATAGATTTATATTAATGAGAACAAAGTGGTGCTTACAACCATGGATGTAGTGCAATATCTTCACCAAGCTCCCTTTGTCCATACCCTTGCTCAAATAATCCAGACAGAATGTTGATGCTACAATGATATCTTCCTTATGAGATCATAAGTTTGATTCTTCACATTGTCTCCATATCAATACCACTCATGAGATCATAAGTTTGGTATCTCTCAATATCTATCATGTTTTTTACCATGAGAAAGCCTCCTTATATAAGATTGGAGAGACCTAACCACATGAGAGATCTTTGGGATAAGTTGAGGATTCCTCTCCTTCAGTTGTGGATCTTCCCTAAGATCATGCCTTGACCTCGAATTCGAATCCAACCAACTTCAGAGATTAAGGGGATTCTTCCTTGATTTATCTCAACAGACCAAAATTCACTTAGAAAGGGAAGTGCTCCCCCAAAAGGTTGCACAGAGCATTTCAATGCTCCCCCAAACAAGGCCAGAGAGTGCCGACGCTCCCTAACAGTGGGTAGGGGATCGTTTCCTTCCAAAAATCATTTTTAAGTGGTTTTCTTCATGGAAAATGCTTTGTACTCTTCATCAAATGATTTCTCCTTCTTAAACTAGTCTTTGAAGGTGTCTTAAGTGTCCTTATGATGTCGTTAGAGACACGACATAGGTAAGATGGTAGTATGATGTTTGTGACACTTGCGACACTTAAGGTCAATAATGCGACAGTAGTCATGACGACAATAGGTCATCATTAAAGTGCTTAATTTTGATGTGTAATAGATTTCCCCCCAAAGTGAAAAGTTAGAAGACATAAATTGATGACTGAAGTACTTTGTAGACTTTTTCGAGCAAGGGTACGGACTCAGAGAACCCGATAGAAGCTGCACACAACCATCAAACAAATATTATGACATGTTTCAAACCCAAGGCGGGCTTACCTATTCTTGAGTGATAAAGACTTTCAAGGTATGACCGCTATAAAATATACTACGGATCCATAATTATATTGACAAAAAGGTATAGCCACCGAAGATACAATGTGGATCTATACTCCTATCACCTGAAATGATCGTAGCCATGGAGAATACATAGTGGATCTACGAGATGACAAGACATATCCATGACCAATACAATGTGGATCTATACTCCTATGACCTGAACTGATTGTAGCCACAAAGAATACACAATGGATCTACGAAACGACAAGACATAGCCATGACCAATACAAAGTGGATCTATGTAACAATATATGTGTCAATGTTCAAAACAAACTCCATCGCAACCTGGGAAAAGCATATATAAGAGTGATGACTCAACCCAGGGTCTTCTTACCAATCCCGATGTGGTACAAATCTAACCATGTGAATAGATGTCTTAATGTCGAACATGGCAGAAACCACTTGATTACTGGTCAATGAGGTAAACCACTAACAAGCACGAGGGAAATCACCATTGATGTCAATTATTCCCAAGGTACTCTAGTACATTCCAACGAATGTGAATGGATGAGATAAAGTCAAACATCCATGGAATCATCCGATCAGAATTCAATGATGTAAACCCATTGTCGGACAGGAGGAGGCCTTCCATTGAGGCATGCAGGTCCCAAGGTACTAACTGGTTTCTAAGTATAGCTCCTAGATAATGTGATGAAGTCGAAAGGAATAGACTCGTTGAGGGAGGGCCTTGGTGTATCCCCATCAATGACACGAAACTAACACAAAGATGTAATTGGTGGATCAAAATAACATGGATTGACATGGGTATTGGAACATGAATTTTTGATGGTTGACTCTTGAGGCAGATACTTCCCTTGAACACTGAGGCATGACAGTAGAAAAATGACATGGACCAAAACACGATGATGCAATGGATACTGTGACTTTCGTCAGGTGACCCAAAGGAGTAAGGAAACTCAGATGACTGGTTCAGTGTAGAGGTTCAACGGAAAAATGCGTGCAAATATAAAATGTCATGTTCAAGGGTGACTATAAGAGTTACTGGTAATGTTCTCAAAAACTGCTTGGCTTGCTTCCTTCAATTTTCCCCCATCCAGATATATGAGTACCTCTTTTTGATTTAACGAGCTCGAGGAGGGTAACACATTCTTGATATAACTCACCTTCGGTAAGTCCCTCTTCCTTTGTTTAACAAACTAAAAGAAGTAAGGGTTTGGTCCCGTATGGGCCCTTCAATGTATGATTGTTGAATGAGTCTAGAGAAGGTAAAATCGATGGTTTTTCGTATTTAGAGAGTTTGAAAATGACTTAAAGACGACTCCAGTATTGTCCTTTTTCGTAATGTTAGTCTCGCGAGGCCGAAAAAGAGATAAATTATCACTCGAAAGACACCCTTTCAAATCTTTTAATGAGTTCAAAAAAGAGATACAAGTTTACTCGGTGCGTTCTTATGTTTTTTCGAGTGTGATAATGAACTAAGACTATGCTCGGTATTCTTCCCCCATCTTGAAATCTAGTCGCTTAACTCTAGAATGATCATCAAAAGTTGGATACATGCCCCCGAAGCTTCAAATCATTCACCGACTTTGAGGTTGTCACCAATTTCTATACTAGATGGAGAAAAATGACAAGTGTGGATGAAATGAAGGTTCAAATATGAGACCTAACGAAAGACTCGACTCGACATCTAAGAGATCTGGTGAAAGACTCGACCCGACAGGAGAGGTGACTATTTCATTTTTTAATGAGCTTGACACAGGAAAATAATTATGCTCAAGTTTTCGGGTTCAATCCCCAAATTTCTGTTTCATTTTTTAACGATGCTCATAGCTTTTGTTTCATTTTTTAACGATCTTGCCACAGAGAAGGGAAACTATGCTCATAGATTCTGTTTCATTTTTTAATGATCTTTCCACAGAGAAGAGAAACTATGCTCATGACCTCTATTTCATTTTTTAATGAGCTTTCCACAGAGAAGAGAAACTATGCTCGTAGAATCTTCTTGATCATGGATTCCAAGAGGATAACGCTTTGGAAGGACACCATGTCAAGGGACAAAACTTGGTCATGGTTTCCAAGAGATCTTCACTGGATGGAAGAAGAATGCTCCGGAAGGAACACATGTCGAGGGTCTCACCAGGGGTAAGGAGATCAGGCTCCAATAGCCCTACCGAAGAGATCACCATGTCAAATACCAGATCTAAGTCATCAGAAGTTGAAATCATGGGAGACAACGCCACATAATTGACCTATTGCAGGGGTGATACCGACTGCATATAAGAACCATTTAGGGATCTCATTGGGTTGATGGTCAAGTCAGGGCCAATGAATGAAATTTGATCAATAGTTACCATTCTTCATATATCACACGAAAAAGAGTGGACACAATAGCTTTAATGGCATAGACATAATCTCTCCCAAGGAGTAAATCGAAATCCAAGGGGTCCTGGACTATGATAACATCAATAAAGACAATTTTCCTTCCCAAAGTTACGGGAAACTAAGGAAGGATCCCTAAAGGGTGATTGGTTATTTTGTTAAAAGAAAACAGAGTCTGGTAACTCACACAAGCTAAGGATAACCCAATTCTTGCCGAGCAATTGAGGACAAAATACTAACGGATGAACCTTCATCTATCAACGCATGAGGAATGTCTCGACCACAAATTTGTACTGTAATATTGAAAGGAATGTGAGAGGGAAGATGAGGTCTAGTTAGCGCACCCCAATAAAAAAGGATGGTCTCATTACTTGGAGGGGTTTTCGTAAGAGAAGGAGGAATGCCCCCTAGCATGGTAGATTCTGTATCAATGAGAAGAACATGGGCAGAATCGGGTTTACTCTCTAGTGGGAGAGTAGGATCGATTGATAACGACATCAAATAGACCACTTGGGTTTCATTATCAAAGGGGAGAATGGGGTTGACATCTGGAAAATGATCGATCGAATATGGGATCGGATCAACCACTTTGGCACTCGTCAGAGGAGGAGTGGGATTGACCACATTGGCACTCTTCAGATGAAGGGTGGGACTGACCAATGACAAGACTAGATCAGTCACTTGAGTTTCACTTTTCAAATGAAAAGTGGGGCTGATTGATGATGAAACTGGATCAACTACTTTGGTTAGTGGTTCAACCAAGGATGAAACTAGACTGACCACATGATCAACCAGATTGGTTGGAGATGGAACTGGATTTACCATTCTATCAACTAACGATGGGTTGGGAGAAATCTTACAATAACCAGTTGGAAGTTGAAGCTTTTACAAAAGAGAAGAAGCCTCATCCATATGAGGAAAAAGGTGAGAGTAATGATCACCTTCACATAACATACAAGGAAATTTGACAGTTGTCTTGTTCTTACCAACCTTAACGTCACTAGTTGACGGGGTGTCACCAGCATGTCTAGCAGGGGCCGATGACATGGAGGGCCACACTTCTAATACCTTGGGAATACCAGGGAAATCCCTCAGAAAATGGTCACCCTTACAAAGAATGCAAGGGAATTTGGGTTTCAGATTCTTCGTTTTAATCTTAGCGACCTCATCAACACTCCCAATACTATTAACAATAGTTGGTTGCTTGGATCCAACATCTGATATGGTTGGAGGCTTGGTCCCTTTCTAGTTCTTCTTCTTCTTCTCTTTATGTTTCTTCTTTTTCTTATCAACCTGGCTACTTGCTTTAGAGCTTTCACTAGGCGAAGAAGGATAAATGGAAGGAGACTTAACGGGTGAAGAAGGAGAAAGGTCGACATGAGGTTGATGTGTGCGTGGTGTGCTTACATCTAAAGCACCTACATTCAAGATCACCGGAGTGGAAAACAACCATACCAGTAACCCAATTGTGAGACCTGGAAGGCTCAAAGTAGCGATGTAAGGAGGACTAACGTTTTCGTAAGAAGGAAAAACAAAGGGTTCTCCCAGAGTAGGAGTTGATCCATTGGTAGTTTCAGGAACTAACACCATTAAAATGAATATCCAACCTAGATTATGTTAGGGAGAACAAACAACACACATTAAAAATATAGTAAGCAAGCAAGCTGTAACACACCCACTATCGTAATTTAAAAATTTTGGGTTAATCTCCCACAAATGAGAAATCCCCCTTAAAAAGGTTGCATTAGCGAGCTACCCATCCTCGATTCAATATCAGGATTCAGGGTTTCAGAATTTCCATTTTCGAGAGTCCCTATCCTCTCGATTCCCCGATTCCCAATGAGCTCCTTCCCTGGTCTTAGGCCCCTCTGGATAGGCTCTCTAGTCCACGTGACTAGTTCCTATATGACCGCAGTCATATGCTCCCGTCGGAGTTTTGGGGTTTGCGATGTCACCATGTTTATGTCCACGGGACTCGCGATTCTCTGATCCTCGATGTGCTCCGTCACGCGCTAGCCTTCCCGGTTCAACTCCCACTCATATGACCAACTCCCGTGACCACAACCTTATCCCTTCGGGGCTACGGGGTTTCAAATGACAACGTGCATACACCCCCAGGATTCCCGATCGTTGAAGTCTCGATTCTCCGTTTAGTTGACAGTTGTCCTCCCCTACGACGTTGTCCTCCTCCTCTGCTGTTCTGACAGTTGTTCCCCACTGATTGGGTTTTCTTGGATCGCGATATCAAAGTGCACATATCACTTTTCTACGAGTTTCCCGATTTCCCGATGAACAAAGTGCCGATGGGGCCCGATCCTTGGCCACGCGTCCTTCCAGATGGACGGCTCAGATTAACTCTCGAGATTTCGAGACTTTAGAAGTCTCGGTTCTCATGACCTCGAGAACTCCGATTTCTCGATCTGCGACTTTTGTCCGATCCCTGACACCTATCCCGTGTGAACGGACGGCTTGGATCTCGTCGGGGTTTTCACTTGGATTTCCCCGATCACTTGGTGTTGACTCCAGCGAGGGTTGACCCTTTGACACCTGTCCTCCACTACCACACTATTACAGTGGGGCCGTCGCATTTCAGAATTTCGTGACTTCTCTGGCACTAATTCTCTCGTCACTGAGAACCCCGATATACCAATCCCCGATGCACGTGAGAACTTATTCCTCCACGTCACCACTTTCCCGTCATTATGTCAGATATCGCGGAATCACGATTTCTAATGCAACAATTCCTTTGTCTTTGGAAATTCCGAAATGCCGAACCCCGACCCCTAGGGATCCTCTGACACGTGTCCCTACAGATGGATGGTTTAAAACTCCCGTCGGGATATCGCGAATCGTGATTCCAACATGCAAGAGGTTCTTGCCTCCAGGACCCCCGATTCTCCGATTTGTGACTTCCTCGGATCTTCCAACACGTGTCCCTGCCAATGGACGGTGCTGAGCTTATCGGGATTTCACAGATTGTGAAACTTGATGCAACAATCTCTTCACTCCTAGAATCCTCGATGGGTTAAATCCCGACTCCTGCCCTAATGTCTGACGCGTGTCCTGTCAAGATCAACGGCTAGGATCCCTTCTCGAGATTTCGAGACTTTCGAAGTCCTATTTCCCTTTCTCTCAGGAACTCCAACTCCTCGATTCACGACTCTTCGGGATCTCTTGCCACGTGTTCTGGCTGAGATCAACGACTGAGATTCTCCGTCGGAGTTTCGAGACTCAAAAGGGTCTCAGTTCTCTTCGGCCTGTGAAACCCCGATGCTTCCAAAATCCCGACGACTTCCCAGAATGTTGACACGTGTCCTACCAAGATCAACAGCTAGGATTCCTTCTTGAGATTTCGAGAATCACAAGGTCTCGATTCTCGGCCTTAACAAAACCCTGATGACCCTAATATCCCAATGAATTATCCGTAATTGTGACACGTGTCCTTCCAAGATCAACGACTAGGATTCCTTCTCTGCACACTAGGGTTTAACTCCGGTGCAACTTCTCGAGATCTGATGGCTGGCGGGATTTTGTCAATCTTCTCTGTGAGATCCTGCCCGTCGATTTCTTCCTCCTTGAGGATCTTCTCGAGAATGGATAAGTATCCCTTCTACAAGAGGGAATCTCTACTAGAGATCTATTCCAGGGCTTTCCTGGAGACGGATAGGGGAAACAGCTTCCCGAGGACGTGCTGGGAGCCTCACTTAGCTCAATCTAAGCATAACTAGATTTATTTATCAACGTAAGTCATGCATGGTATTCTCTGTGATAAGTATATATCAACTTATTCATATCAAACATTACGCGGACACTCTCATGTTGCAATCCTTTTACAATTTCACAGTTCTATGAGCCAATATCTACTCCTTATCATCAATTACTACACAAACATTCTTACACAAGAAAACATTTACAATTCCATAGGTTTATGAGCATATATGACAACATATAACTTTCAAGATGCCATATGAACAAAATACTTATCAGAAATAACTTCAGGAATGGGTACAACTGTTGAGAGGGGTGCTCATTTCCACCCAACCATAGGCGTAGTGACTCCTGCTGGATTTACCACTAGCCACCCCCAAGATGAGACCACGATGTCCTGAGACTTGCGTCCCTCTGTCTGCCAGTGACCAGGAGCGAAGGTTTCAATCCTTCCTCTCTGCGATCACTCACTCTGTGTAGTATTCCAGAGTTCCCCTCGCGTCTACCCTCAATCGCTTCTGCCATACACCTTATCCTCTCGCGAGGTTGCGTGTGGCACGATTACCCTCGCGTTGGTCAGTCATGATGGTTCTACGGATAGGCGGTTCACCTCCCCATCCCTCATCAAGCCATCGACCTACCGGCCTGCAAGGCATTAATTTCAGGGCTAGCGAGCCGCTTTTGGTTCTCCAGGCCAGTGGAGTCCAAATACAGTATTTAATTCTTGGTGGAAGTTAACGCCCCTTTTTTCCAGGTGCCCTCCACCACCATCATGGTCTCTTTTTCGCACATGCCCTCTCAGCAGTTCTGCAATAAATTCAAACTGTTATTTACATTCATTGACCTCTTTCTGTAGGTCCATTTACATCACATATTCATACTTATGAGTTTTTCCATAGTCCTTGGCCAGCCCAGTTATATTTACAATCTGGGGCAAACAAGGTGTTACACAAGCAAACAAAACCTTCTCACAATGAGCACACTAATTGGTGATGAAATCCAACATCGCGGGAAAAAAGTAAGAAGGGGCTGAGATAGAGTGGGTGGAAAATTTGACTTGACGACCTGCTTAATGGACTTACACCCTGGTGCAAGCTCCCACACATAATCATGGGTGTACCCTCCAAGGAGCCCGAGTGAGTCTGGCCAACGTCGATTCCAGGTAACATGAAGACTTTCCCCTCCACAGTCACCTTGTGTAAAGACCCTAAAGAGATAGGCCACTAAGGTTACCAACTACAACAGTGATGCCTGGGGAAATAGTTGATAGTCTGATCCATGCACAAGGGCAGGGTATCTAGCCCGAAATCAACTTGAAAGGCTTCTACTCATCATTGTGGGTATAACTTCAAGTGACCCCCATAATATGCACAATATCTACACCAATATCAACAAAGAAGGGTGAGTAACTCTGCCAGTCTTAATGCGACCTCAGGTTTGACCCTTGTGTTGGAAGGGCTTCCTAGGACAAAATGTAGCAATTTGATTTCACCGCTCCCTAACACAAGATCCTATGTTTGTTTGCAGCTTTGGAAAGTTATCTTTCACACCTATTCCAAAGCCCTACAACTAGTCCAATGTAGGTTTGCTACCAACAAATGTAAAAAATGCCTAATCAATTTTTAGTTTAACGCTTAATTTTTAAGGTTGTTGTTACTCAAAGGAAAAATGGCATGGACAATATGGTGTTTTGACCGAATCGAAAGTTATGCAAAGAGATGAATATGCAATCTTTTCATTTCGATGAAAAATATGTTACAAGAAGGAGAAAACATTCATCATTTCATATGCATAATGTCCCAAAATGCCCAAAAAAACATGCAATTTTGGTACTTCAAATGAAAGCATTCAAGGAAGACAACAAAATGCGAAGAAGAATCCAAGAAATGATAGGGAGAAAGAGAAACCACTCAAAAATGTCTTGACAAAAACACAGCTAGAAAAGACAATTTCATGTTTCTAAAAGAGGTTTCAATCTCCAATAAAGACAAAAGAGAGTGACAAGCATAAAAAACCATCAAGAACCGATCCAAACAACTTCACAAACCAGCCATAGACCACGGGTAAAGATCTCTGCAAAATAGGTTGCAAAAGACCGAGCATAAGAAGGCAAAAACTCTCAAAAAGACACTAGCGCTCCCCTAGAAGGGTGTACAGAGTGTTGCAACACCCCCTAAAACATTGTAGGGGAGCACTGGTGCTCTGGTATGGCCTACAGGGAGGCATTGGTGCTCCTAGAAACTCAGAAAAATAGCCAAAAATTTGCAAAAAATTACCCAGAATGCATGAAAAAAGATGAAATTTCTAATGAAGGTAGGAGAAAGGTAATGGATGATGAAAAACCAAGAATTGCTTGGGAAAATGACCTCAAAGGTCAAATGGAATAGTGCATAGATCCTTCAGTTTCCTCACAAAATATTCCACTCAATCATATAAATGAGAAGAAAACAGTGAGTTGACTCTAAATCATCGAAGACAAAGAGTGACTTCAAGGTAAGGAAAATATATCAAAATTCCAAAAAAAAGGTAATCAATTCTTAGAAATCAAAGTGTTGAAGGCCAAGAAAAAGATGTACTGAGGTTGTAAGACTCCTAAGTAAATGCCAATAACAAGAAATGAACTCTGAGATTGAACCCTCGAAGATTCTTAACAGAAAGGCACCAGAGTGTTACAATGCTCTATGTAAGACCAACAGGGAGTGCCAACGCTATGGTAGCAAGGGTAGGGGAGCGCTAGCCTCTTAAGTCTAAGAAAAATACCCAGAAAATAAAAAACTCAAGCAAACTCAGATAATCAAAGTGTATATGATGAAATTAAGGACCAATCAATAGATCTAAGAATCAGAGACACAGTGTGGAGAAGGTCAAAGGATGAGCAAAGGACAAAACAAGACCTAGGAAAGGAATAAAAAATCAAAGTTCCTCCCCAGTGGAGTCACCAATTTCTGTTACAGATAAATCCCCTTGCGGACAAGTGGATTCTCTCTTGGATACTAGACCCCTATGAACAAGACATAAAATGTTGTTGTGGACACTGAAATTCCTTTTTATAAAGCTAAACTATCAAAGAAGAGGAAAGAAGAATAGTAAATAACTTTTTACCGATGTTTTTCCTTGCTCGATCCAGGTTGATCTTGATCTCCAAGTTCTTCAGAAGGTCCTGTGGTACAATGAGCAACAACAACGATACTTCATACTCTACCATGATTAGCTTCATAATGGATCTATAAAATAAACAAGTTCATGAAATGTAAGCAAACTTTAAAGGAAATAGTCCAAACATAGATTTATATTAATGAGAACAAAGTGGTGATTACAACCATGGATGTAGTGCAGCAACTTCACCAAGCTCCCTTTGTCAAGACCCTTTCTCAAATAATCCACACAAAATGTTTATGCTTCAATGATATCTCCCTTATGAGATAATAAGTTTGATGCTTCACAATGTCTCCATATCAATACCACTCATGAGATCATAAGTTTGGTATCTCTCATTCTCCATCATGTTTTTCACCATGAGAAGGTGATGCAGGAGCATCATACATAGCCAGCCAAGAAACATAAAGGAGGAAGACAGTTGGAAAAGCACCCACGCACATTTTGAAGTGTTTTGAAGATTAATGGATGGACATTAATGAAATAGCTAAGGGAAGCGTACTTACATTTATATCTAGATTTTGTAAACAGATCTTGAGCGTTGCTCTCATCTATCGAATGTAGAGGCATTTATGCATAATTAATGCGAGTACGTAGATTTAATTTAATAGATTAGACAATTTAGAAGTGTAGGAGGGAAAAACGGATATAGACACCCTCACCCTTGTATCATTGTAACTTTATGATCATTCAAAATTCATAAGCTGTAGAGATGAAGCAGAGAGCTGTAGAGAAGAACTCATGTATAGGAGCACTTGAGTTAATATATGGACATTGATTCAATTTTCATGGTGTTATGATGCTTATTGTTTACGTTAGTTAAATGGTATATTTACAGTTGTTTTGTTTCTTTGCTATGCATTTATCTCAATGTTGTGTTGTGTGCATGATTTCATGTTGAATGTATGAAGTCAGAGAGAGGAGAAAAATGAGTTTCAATTGTTTCTCTCCCCGAGAATTCTTGCAAGGAGTGCAGTGAACATCCGCAAGGTGTGCGTTGATGAGGGTATGAGTTTTATCTCAAAAATCTCAGGAGAGATATCGTTGTTCTCATACTAGCTGAAGTGCAAGTGATTTGGAGTCGAGAGTTTCAAACTCTCGGTTCGCGAAATCCCGAAAATATCGAGACAGTTGGATCAAGGGAGGCTTACAGTCGTTGATCTTGCAAAAGGTGAAATTTCGGAGTTCGAGGAATCATAAGGGAAGAGGAACGACTGTTGGCTATTCGCTCAAAGTCCCAAAAGCCAAAACTAGTGGGTAACAGGTGGCGTGTGCTCGTCGCGTTGGAGGAGTCAACCTTCGTTGACATTTCATGTTTTAGCGATTATAAGAGTTGTGACATTGCGTCGAGAACCTGCAACTCGTGAAGCCCAAAATAATTCATGGCTTAAACAAAGGGTTTAATTAACCCTTTGCATGGTTTGGAAAATATCTTGCATTGATCTTGGCCCAAGGGTAGGGGGTTTGAGCCAGTTGTGGTATCATAGCCTGATTTTGTCTGTATATTTCAGGCAGAGGGAGCTAGAGGAAAAGGAGTAGTCTAATACACACCACTTGTGGTACCAGAGCCCAGAACAAATTCTTTTCTTCTTGTAGCAGAGAGAAAAGAAGAAAATTTACAGCCATGCTGCCGAGAAGAAGAGACAGACAATTACCTGATCTAGTATTAGAAAGGGAAATGCACGAATTACGTGCCAGGCTTGATGCTATGGAGGCAGCACAGAGGCACATAATTGATTCTGGGGATATCAATGAAGTTGAAAGTGAAAATGAAGCTGGAAACGAAGGAGAAGAAGTTGCAGTTGAAGATGCTGCAGAAGAACACCTATTCAGGGTTGTTGCAAGGATAGGTGCCAGAGCAAAAATAGACATTCCAGTGTACGAAGGAAACTTGGATGTTGAAGAACTTCTAGACTGGATTAGAGCTCTAGAAAAATACTTCGACTATGAGGATCTCGAGGAAGATAATAAAGTCAAACATGTTGTTACCAGACTTAAAGGGCATGCAACACTATGGTGGGATGAACTGCAGTCTGATAGACATTGCAAAGGAAAGAAAAAAATAAAAAACTGGGATAGAATGGTTGAAAAAATGAAAGCCAAATTTATACCTAGGGACTATCAAATCACTTTTTTTCATAGGATGCAGAATTTGAGATAGAAGTTGATGTCAGTGAAAGAATACACTGAAGAATTCTACAGGATAAACATCAGAGTAGGTCATCGAGAAAGCGATGATGAAAAAGTTTCCAGATACATGAATGGTCTGCGATATGACATTCAATATGAGATGAGCACGATGACCATCCAAAATGTGGCAGATGCTTACTAGATGGCTCTGAAAGCCGAAGAGAAGCTGGGCCAGAAGCAAGGTCAAATAGGTTGAGGTGGAAGTCAAAGCAGAGGCAATACAATTGCCCAAGATAGAACTTAGAAACCTAAGGAAGAAGAGAAGAAGCCTCAAACTAAACCTGAGAGAGGAGGAAACTCACAGGGAAGGCAATATGTTGATAGGAATACTTTTCCTCGAGCCAGAGGAAGAGGAAGAGGCTGAGGAGGTGAAGTGAAGTGCTTTGTCTGTGGAAACATCAGACATAAATCTTATGAGTGTCCAGATAGGAAGAAATATGGTGGTGAAACTCACATTATCGAAGCTCAAGGATGGAATGTTGAGGCAAAGGAAACTGAGGGCGGAAGATCCTTAATGATGAGGAAAGTTCTATTAAAACCAAAGAAGGAACTAGAGAACCCAGCCCAAAGAAACAATTTGTTTGGACTGCTTGCAAAACTAAGGATAGAGTATGCAAGGTCATAGTAGAAAGCGGTAGCATAGATAATCTCATATCTATAGAGATGGTAGAAAAGATGGAGTTGGAGACTGTTGCACATCCAAGCTCATATAGAGTTTCGTGGCTACAAAAAGGACATTAGGTAAATGTCACTAAACAGTGTTTAGTTGAAATTAAAATAGGAGGATATAAAGATGAGATATTAAGTGATGTCATTCCCATGGATGTTTTCCATCTATTGCTGGGTAGACCATGGAAATATGATAGAAACGTAGTTCATGATGGGAGAAAGAACACGTACACCCTGGAGAAAAATGGTAGGACTCACTTGTTGCTGCCGATTAAGGATAAAGAGGTGAAAACAGAGATGAGAAACACTGTACTTCTCATGAGTGGGAAGGAACTTCTTGGTGAGATTAAGAAGAAGGAAGATAGACGATTTATTGTGGTTAGGAAGCCCAGAATTGTTTTGACCAGTACGAGGATAGATGATTTACCTGAAGAAATCTAGGAATTGCTGGGAGAATTTGTTGATATAGTCGTGGACGAACTACCTCGTTCGTTGCCACCTATTAGGAGTATAAGTCATCATATCGATCTTATACCTAGATCCATTTTTTTGAACAAAGCAGCATATCGGTTGACGCTACAGGAAAATGAAGAAGTTAAGAGACAGGTCTAGGACTTAATGGACAAAGGATTAATTCGATAAAGCTTGAGTCCATGCGTTGTTCCGACAATGCTCAGCCCAAATAAAGATGGTGGCTGGAGAATGTGTATAGACTCAAGGGAAATCAATAATATTACCATCATATACAAGTTTCCATTGCCAAGGATGGACGACTTGATGGATTGCTTGAGTGGAGCAAAGTTTTTTTCAAAGATTGATTTGAAAAGTGCATATCATCAAATTAAAATGAGAGAAGGTGATGAATGGAAGACAACATTCAAGACAAATAAAGGATTGTATGAATGGCTTGTCATTCCATTTGGATTAACAAATGCACCCAGTACTTTCATGAGGTTGATGAATGAAGTGCTGAAGAATTTCACTGGGAAATTCGTCATTGTATATCTTGATGATATATTAATTTTCAACAAAACTGAAGCAGAGCACTTAAAGCATTTAGCTGCAGTAATGAGAAGATTACAGCAAGAGAAATTGATGATCAATGTGAAGAAATCATCATTCATGAGAACAAAACTCGTTTATTTGGATTTTGTTATCTCTGTGAATGAACTGAAAATGGATCCAGAAAAGATTAAGGCGATTAAGGATTGGCCATCGCCAAAGAGCGTGTTTGAAGTACGAAGATTCCATGGTTTGGCTAGCTTCTACAGGAAATTCATCCGAAACTTCAGTGGAATTAGCGCACCAATGATGGATACGGTGAAGAAAAGACATAAATCTTTTCACTGGATAGAGGAAGGGGATAAGAGCTTCAATCCGCTGAAAGAAAAGATCACTCAGCAACCAATTCTGGTTTTTCCAAATTTTAGCAAGACATTCCAGGTCAGGTGTGACGTGAGTGGATTTTCAATTGGAGTGGTCTTAATCCAAGATGATAGGTCGGTCGCGTACTTCAGTGAAAAACTGAATGAAGAGAAGATTAAGTACTCCACCTATGATAAAGAATTCTATGCAATCATACAAGCACTGAAGAAATGGAGACATTATTTGGTTCCCAAGGAGTTTGTTTTGTAAAGTGATAATCACGCTTTGCAATTCGTGACTCGACAGAAGAAGTTGAACCAAAAACATGCTAAAGGGGTTGAATACATGCAGAATTTTACTTTCGTGATCAAGCATATTTCTGGAACTGCTAACAAAGTTGTTGACGCTTTGAGCAGGAAATGTTTGCTTATGTAGGAATTCAGAGTCAAGACTTTGGGTTTTGATAACCTCAAAGAAATGTACAGAGGTGACCCAGACTTCAAGGAAGCATATGAGGCATTTGAGAATCCAATTCTCAGGGATAGAAGCCAATGGACCGAGTATATGATCCAAGATGGATTATTATTCAGGGGCAATCAACTATGTATTCCTAAATGCTCCATGAGGGAGAACCTGCTGAAGGAAAAAAACAATGGAGGATTGGCTAGACACTTCGATCATGATAAAACGTTCTCAAAGCTTAATGGATCATATTTTTGGTTAGGGATGAAAACAGATGTTAAGAAATTTGTGGATAGATGCAGAATTTGCCAGCACATGAAAGGAAAAAGGTAGAACACATGATTATATCAACCATTTCCCATACATGAAAGGTCGTCGGATGCAGTGAGCATGGATTTCATATTTGGACTGTCAAGGACACAAAGAGGATGTGATTCGATCTTTGTGGTAGTCGACAGATTTCCAAATATGGCACATTTCATACCATGCCAGAAAACCAACAATGCAACTCATATTGCGAACCTGTTTTTCAAGGAAATCGTTAGGCTTCATGGATTGCCAAAGAGCATCGTTTCTGATCAAGATACCAAGTTCATAGGGAATTTCTGGAGGAACTTATGGAAGAAGTTGGAGACAATTTTGTCTTTCAGCTCAACGTATCATCCTCAGACATATGGACAGACAGAGGTCGTAAACATGAGCTTGGGAGATTTGTTAAGAGGCTTAGTGACTGAGCACCACAGTCAATGGGATCACATTCTGCCATAGGAAAAATTCATTTACAATGATTCACTCAATAGAAGCACAGGGCATAGTCCATTCTAGATTGTAGATGGAATGCAGCCAAGGGGAGTTTCTGAATTGAAATATGCAAAACAAGTTGAATTCAGAAGTGCTAGTGCAAAGGAATTTGTAGAAGGAATGAAGGAGCTTCACAGCCAAATTAAGGAGCGATTGCAAAGTTCAAATCAAGAATACAAGTGTAGAGAAGATCAACATAGGCGAGAACTTCAGTTTGAAGTGGGTGATTTTATTCTTGCACATCTGAGGAAGGAGAGGTTCCCAAGGGGAATGTATAACAAGCTAAAGATGAAAAAAATTGGGTTGTGCAAGGTCATAAGGAAATTTGGGGCAAACACATATGAGATTGAATTACCCGATAGGGTTGGAATCTCACTGATATTCAATATCGCGGATTTGTACCCTTACATAGCTAAAGAAGTAGGAGCAGAGGAGGAACAGAAAGAAATTCAATGGACAAAACAAATGCTTGTAGATGAAAATTCACAGATGGAAAGCATAATTGACGAAAGGATTATCAAAAAGACCAGGAGAAAAGAGTATTTTGATACTTGGTCAAATGGAAAGGACATCCAGTTGAAGATGCCAGTTGGGAGGATGAATCAACAATTCATAGGCATGGATAGAGCATGCAAGATCTCATGAACAAGAGTTTATAAAAAAATTCAAGCAAGGGAGTATGATGCAGGAGCATCGTATGCAGCTAGCCAAGCAGCATAAAGGTGGAAGATAGTTGGAAAAGCACTCACACACATTTTGAAGTGTTTTGAAGATTAATGGATGGACATTAATGAAATAGCTAAGGGAAGCATACTTACATTTATATCTATATTTTGTAAACAGATCTTGAGCGTTGCTCTCATCTGTCAAATGTAGAGGCATTTATGTGTAATGAAGTCTGAGAGAGGAGAAAAATGTGTTTCAATTGTTTCTCTCCCTGAGAATTCCTGCAAGGAGTGCAGTGAACATCCACAAGGTGTGCGTTGACGAGGGTCTAAGTTTTATCTCAAAAAGCTCAGGAGATATATCGTTGTTCTCATACCATTTGAAGTGTAGGTGAAGCACAGAGCCGTGCAAGGTGTGCGCAGGCTAGTTGAAGCCTTGGATTTTAAAAATCTAGAAAGAAGATTGAGAGACTACTGTTGCAAAGAGTGCACAGGGTCGAAGACTCAAATAACCAGAGGTTATTTGAAAGTCTTTCACAAGGAGTGCGTACAGGGATCCATTTTGGAAGCTTGAGTTTACAAGTGAAAGCTCAGAAGGGATTTAAACTTTGAAGTGATCAAAGGGAGAGGAAGGTCGAAATCATCGCATAGGAGTCATTGAGGAGTGAATTGGGCGGTCATAATTTTCCATGGAGAATTCACGAAATCGTGAGGACCGTAGGATCCAGTGGAGTTGCAAGGTGGTTAGGAGTTGGACGAACCCACCACCCTAATATCAAGAATCAATGTGGGTCATTGATCGTGGTTAGTTTGAGCCATTGGATCATTTCGAGAATTCAGGATTCATAAGTTTGGAGTGCGGGCCAAAACCCTTGGTCACTCTAATTCCCGAATTGTGAAAGGGATTATCAAGTGTGAAATCAAACGGCGAGAACACTTTGTGGAGAAGCGTCGAAGACCCGAGAGCCATCCGATATTGCAAAGAAGTAAGGGGGTTAAGGCGAGTACCTTTTCAATCACCCATAAGCTCAGGTGAGATAGGGGTCATTGGATCCAGTCCAACGAGAGTCATCGGATCTTGTGTGAATTCGTATTTTGGGAATTCGAGGATTGGCACGATAAGTGATTTGGAGTTGAGAGTTTCAAACTCCTGGTTCATGAAATCCCGAAAATATCTGGACCATTGGATCAAGGGAGGCTTACAGTCGTTGATCCCACAAAAAGTGAAATTTCGGAGTTCAGGGAATCATAAGGGAAGAGGAGCGACTATTGGTTGTTCGCTCAAAGTCCCAAAAGCCGAAACTAGTGGGTAATAGGTGGTGTGTGCTCGTCACGTTGGAGGAGTCAACCTTCATTGAAATTTCGCATTTCGACGATTGTAAGAGTTGTGACATTGCATCGAGAACCTCCAACTCATGAAGCCCAAAATATTTCATGGCTCAAACAAAGGGTTTAATTAACTCTTTGCGTGGTTTGGAAAAGATCCTGCATTGATCTCGGCCTAAGGGCAGGGGGTCTGCGGCATATGGCCTCCTTATATAATCTTGGAGAGACCTAACCACTTGAGAGATCTTTGGGTAAGTTGAAGATTCCTCTCCTTCATTTGTGGATCTTCCCTAAGAACATGCCTTGACCTCGGATTCAAATCCAACCAACTTTAGAGATTCTTCCCTGATTTATCTCAACAAACCAAAATTTGCTTAAAAAGGGCAGCACTCCCCCAAAAGGGTGCACAAAGAGTTTCAACTCTCCCCTAAAGAAGGCTAGAAAGCATCGATGCTCCCTGACAGTGGGTAGGGGAGCATTGCCTTCCAAAAATCATTTTTAAGTGGCTTTCTTCATGGAAAATGCTTTATACTCTTCATCAAATGATTTCTCCTTCTTAAACCGGTCTTTGAAGGTGTATTAAGTGTCCTTGTGATGTTGTTAGAGACATGACATAGGCAAGATGGTAGTATGATGTTTGCAACACTTAAGGTCAATAATGTGACACTTGCGACACTAGTCATGACGATAATAGGTCATCATTAAAGTGAGTAATTTTGATGTGTAACAATGAGGAATATGATATTTCCACGAATTTTGTGCTCATAATTATAATCATATGGAGAGGATCTCTCTAACAAGGGTATTTCCAGAATATTTCCCTCATGCACATGGCATAAATATAATAACAAATGATTCTTTTTATTATTAAAAAAAAAACTATTTTAAGGAAGGAGGAGTGTTATGGGGAATTATTTCCAACAAGTGGTTGCAGATATTGTTAGGAAATAGTAGTATTAATAAAGAATGGATGGTTTAGTTAGGAAAATTCGACATCTCCAACACTTTCATGATAGTTTCAACATGTATAAACACTATTTACCTGAAGAGGAATGAGCCTTGAAGGATGTCTTAGATTGTTGATTTGTGGGGTTAATGCATGCCTACTTATTTAGTACTCCAATCATGCATAGGATTATTTCCAATAGATTCTATCAATATAATTAGAAACAATATCCATGAGGAAGGGTTGTTCCATATGTAAGTTTATTTTCATCTTGTTTGCACATATATGGTAGATTTAGTCCCTATATCTTCTCTCTCCTACTGTAGAGCGCACCATTCTCTCTCATTCTTCTGTTATTCTCTTGTTATCCATAAAGGAGAGGGGTGAGTCTTCATTCAAGATCTTGGATTCTTTTGAATAGGTTACAAGATCTCATCACCACCATTCTTCTTCTATTCCAAACTCAATAACATATTACACTATTGCATGCTAGAGATTAACAAGGTAGATCGTGGTGAATTGATGTCAATGGTTTGTTTTCTACCTCTTTTAATATATCAATTGTATTCATTTATCCTTTTTTTCTATGTCTTTTAGTTTGTGTGGTTTTTTTCAATGTGTAATCATGCTATAGGGGTATTCTTTATCAATACTATGCACTTAATTTGAGTTTGAATTTCACTTAGGGTTCATATCCTTTTCAATTTTTCCATCTGATCACTACTGGAATTTTGGTCAACAAAATAATCTCACTTTTTGGTCATTATTATATAGTGCTTAGAGGGAAGTGTGAGTGTGTTTATATACTTTGTTTTTATGTGCATATTTTATTCATTAGAAAACAACATACACAAACCCTAGGGACACCCCCATGAGATTGGAAAACCACTACTCTAAATGAAGATGCATCTAGTGGTGACAAGGTTAGATTCTCTAGAGTTATCACACTGATTTATTCATATTATTAGTGCATATTTGTGTATAACAAGTCCTGGAAGCTTTCCAAGGTGCTATAAGTTCACACAAAAGAGAGAGGGGAATAGTCTTTTGGCATAAGACCATGGAATATTGGACACTCTATTGGCATAAGATCATGGAATATTGGGGCTTGTATTTTGTTATGGATAGATCCTTGTAATTAATGTGAGATACGAGGGAAGGAGTTTTATAGTCATAAATTATTTTTAAAAATGCCACATTTATTCAAAAATGCACATGCCACATAGAAGAGGAAAGGTAAAGTAAAGTAAGTAATCATAATCCCCTCACAACCAATCAACCTTTATGTTAATAGGAGACACTACCTTTGTGGGTGCCCTAATTGGTATAAGTATCATGGAATATTGGGGTTTATATGTAGTCACGAACCAATCCTCACAACTGATGTGGGTTAAAAGGAAAGGAGATTTTATAATTGTAGAAGTTATTCCAAGACACCAAGAGATAGGTGCATCCAATTGTTATTATTATTATTATTATTTTAATCTACACATAGACACAAACCACATAGAGTAGTTATGGGAAGGGAAATCAAGCAAGAATAATCACATCACAACCAATCAACCATTATCCTAGTAGGTGGTCACTACCTCTATGGAAATCCCCATTAGCACAGGGATCATGATATATTGGGCTTATGTGTTGTAGTGGTCAATCATCACAACCAACGTGGGAGAGGGGAGCCAAATGTTTTAGATTCTAATAATCTTGAAAAAGTTGGTTCAAACAAACTTTGGTGTTTATTAGGCACCTACATCCTTACTGTAGATTTTAAAAAGTCTATATTAATTATCCATGAATGTTTGATCACGGTGGCTTAGAAACTTATGATTTCACTCAAAACCTTATGAATTGGGGTACTCTCCAAATCCCCACATCCTAAAAAATTCCTATCGAGTTGTTCAAATTAAAGACTTAGTGAGAGAACAGTTTTTGTTAGATTTATATCTAGTTGCATCAATAAAAGTGAAGTGTGTTCCCAATCTAAGTATATCTAAGCTTCATATATTCATGTATTCATGAAATATTGTATATGAACTTTATGGAGTGTCCAATATAGACGTTACATCAACTCTTCATGTATTTTTGTAACTGTACATTGAATCTAGAAGAATTGAGTGTAGTGAATGTAAATATGCAACAATTCAAGTTTCATAACCTCGAGATGTATAATAAACACATGTTTATATAGATTAAGTGTATTTCTTAGACCTACGAAGGAGTAAGACCCAATGTATTAATCTCTAGTTCCACTAGAGGTCTCAATGGTAGATTCAATCTTCATCTCACAAAAAAAGTCCTACGAAAATGGGAGGTAAGGAGTGATGAAGACTTATGAAATGAGGGGGATAGGTTTTTTTTATATTTCCTAGGAACAAAACTTCACTATAGGAGGAAATCATGAAAGGTCATGGTGAGCGACAATTTCCTCTTATCCAAAGTCTTAAATCCTTCAATTTGGATTCATTAATGAGTCAAAATTTTCCTATTAGGGAGGATAGGGATCATATCATTTGAAAACAAGGGGATTCTCTAAAGCACAAATTTTGTAACAGAATTTTCAAATTTTAGAGTTCATTAATACATAAAGTGAAGTTCCCCCTTTCTAGCTAACAAAAATATCTCAAAGGAATTAATAAAATCCTAACTACGTCTTGACAAAAATTCTTGGGAACACTTCTCTACCTTACTCAATATTCTCAGTAATTTCAAATCAGAAAATTGTATATAAATCATTGACTGTCAACATCACTGGGTTAAGAAACTATAGGAGAACTCAATTTATCACCAAACACTTTCTAGTTTATGTTGGGTTTTTCTACTTGAATTTGAATAATGAAGTGGAAATGAAAACCAAATATGGAAGCCTAAAAACTTAGGAGGTCCATTTGGCACTTCCATTTACCAATCCACATAGTGAGACAATAATTGCTCTATTGATTCACCAACAATGGTTGGCTGATTTTCAAGATAAGATCTACTATAATTTCATAGGTGACATAAAACCTTATGTTGCGGTATGAGATGGGAGCTACAGTCATGGACACCCTTTTACCATATTTGAACCCAAGTAAACTATGATTCATTTAATTAGGTTTGGATTAAACCTATTGACTGAAATAAAATATTGTGAGAAAAAATGCTTAGGGTGAGAAAAACTTACCGATTTGGATGGAATTGTTGGTTTAGGTGGGCTCATATGTCGTTATCACTTTCTGTCTCAGTGTGGCTTCTGTCTCATTGTGTCTCTTGTCACTCTCTATCTCTGTGGCTATTTGGTGGGGTCATTGTGTCACCCGTTGTCTCTCTCTATCAAGGGTTCCATGATTTGCAGGAAAGGTCTTCGTCGAGGGTTCCATGGTTTGAAGGCACGATCGAGGGTTGATGGGAGTAAAATTTGAGTGGGAAATTATTTGTTATATATATACCATATATATGTTATATATTGTTGGAATACTGAGAGAGGGGCAAATCAATATGAAAACTTATTACCACTTTCAATCACAATATATAATCTTCAACTTTATCAGCAATATTTCATTTATGATTGCATTCAATATATCATGAGAATATAACCATAATAATTACAATTCAACATTATCACATCAGATACACAATACACCAAAATTTATGTGGAAACCCAAATGGGAGAAAACCACATAATGCTTTCTTATATATATCAAGAATACAATCATAGGAAGAACCAACTTCCCAATTCTTCAACACCAACTGGAAGTAGGCACCAACCCCTTGATTTAAAGAAACCAACCTGAAGGAATCTCCAACTCACTTAGTTCTCTAACACTAACCCGAAGGAATCTCTAACTCCCTGAGTTCTTCGAAACCAAAAAGAAGGAGGATACGAACCCTTGATTTACATGCACCAACCTAAAGGGAGCTTCATCTCCCTCAATTATTCGTCACCAACCATAAGAAGGATATGACCCCCTGATTCACAGGCTCAAACCTAAAGGAAGCTACGACTCCTTGATTTCTTCGTCACCAACCAGAAGGAGGATACAACCCCCTTTCCTTTCCCCATCCCTCCGCCCTGAAATATGAATGTAGACTCACTATCACTACCACTAATAAACATATAACTAACATTGCCACTAATCAACCAACTTGTCACTGTCACTGTCACATCAACTTGTCACTGCCACATCAACCTGTAACAACCACTATCACATCAATGAGTCATTGTCACTATCACATCAACCTATGACTACCACTATCACATCAACATGTAAGAACCATTGTCACATCAACCTTTCACTGTCACTGTCACATCAACCTATGACTACCACTATCACATCAACCTGTAAGAACCATTGTCACATCAACCTGTCACTATCACTATCACATCAACCTATGACTACCACTATCACATCAACCTGTCAGTAATGATCAACCAATAATCCAACCTATCACTATCCCTGTCACTATCACTGCCACTGTCTTTGTCACTGATCAACTAACTATAATGAGATCCACTCACATGGATACCAAACCATGACTATACCATGTACATCAACCAAGTACCAAAACCTGTACCATACCATGTACATCAACCATTTACATAAAACCTATACCATATCATGCATCAACCATGTACCAAACCTGTACCATATCCTGTATCAACCATGTACCGAAACCTGTACCATACCATGTACCAAAATCACCAAGAAGTGCCTCTAGCAATGTACCATATCATCATCAACTCATAAACCAAAAAATCACCAAGATTTGTCTCAATATCACAAATCATGTACCATAACATATCATCATTGAAGTGCCTCAAACATGTGATAACATCAACATGACATATAACAAAATAGACAAGATACCAATATAGCCAAGATATGCTTCTAACAATGTATCATATCATCACAAAGGTGTACCATATCATGTATCATCATCATCAAGACATGCCTCAAGCATGTACCATAAACATAACCCTCAATAACACATTTAAAGAATACCTATGATCCTATAGTAGACTTTATACACAAAATTATAGGCCTGTAGCTCTTCCTCAACTTTGACAACAAGAGAATAAAATCTTCATCAAACTTTACATTAGTCTCACGAGACTAGTTTTGGATTAGTCACAAACCCTAACTTTAAACAAGTATAACTCTATACCTGTAATGAATAAAGGTCTGAAATTTTAACCACAGATACTATGATATCTTTCTACCATCTCCTAAAAATTTCAGGGTCTAAAACATCTGAGAACATAAGTTATATTGAAAATGGAAAACCTTCCTGAATTTTATCCTATTCTGGAGAGCGAACTTGTACATCATATCATGTGCTCCATATTTGATATACGATTCTAAAAATCACACAAAATATACTCCAGATTGTTATATTTCCATTGAAATTTGTCTCACATAATTTGGATCCTCTATGAAGAAGTTATGATTGTTTTAATCAGAACATCGGTTTGAGACAAGTTTCAGGATTAGTCAAAAATCCTATCTTCCACAGAGTGTATCTCCAAAATTACAACGACCCATAATATGAAATTTTTACCACAAGTAGCTTTTTATGTCTTCTCAATAGCCTCCAATTTTCACTATATAAATAATTCTAGAAAAAAAATTATAGCGAAAAGGGTAACATTGCCTTTTAAAAACATACCTTAGAACACATCATCACAAGACTTAATCTTCCCTTGCAATTTCCCCCTTCTTCACTTCATTTTCCCTCTGAAATTCGTACCACACTTGTAATAAGAGATCACAAGATTGAATTATGAAAATGATAGGTTCTTAATGTGTATTTATACTTTTTCAAAGTAACTTCTCTCCTTAACTTTAGGGCTTCTTGAACTTTCTTGTCACAAACACTTTACCCTTTAATTAATGAATTGCAACTATTTAGGGGCTTCTTAACCATTCTTCATGGCTTCCACATTCAAGATATCATAACTTATGAACCACAAGGAACCACATGGCATACCACCTACCATTGGACACAACATGATGAGGATTATCCATCTATGAGTGTGTTGCATTTATATTGTTCTTCATCCTCTTTTTCCTCAAACAACTTTGGGCTTCATGACCACACCTATGGGGATTCTTTTATACTTCTTCAAATGCACCCATCACATCTGTTGAAATAAATGACAACCACGTATGTTGACATCAATGAAAACCAACTATCCTACAACATCAATGACAACCAAATATCCAACATATATATGTTATTTTATATTGTTTTTTTTTTCCTTTTTAAAATAGGTGCAACTCCTAATACCACTCAAGGTGTGTAAATACATGACCAATATGTCATCTAGATGCTATCCATGATACTCCTAAATGTGATCAAGATATATGCAAGTGTCCTAGTAGGCATCAATCTGTACCTAGACACCCAGGGTAAAGACAACATCTCCATTCTCAAATAATAGATGAGGGACACAAACATTGGTGTGTAGCATGAAACTAGTCAAAGAATTAGAAGAAAAACACATCAAAAAAGTTCATCATTTCCATTTTGACATATATTTTTCTTCGATTGTAACTTGAATATGATTGTAAAAATATACAAGTCCACTTTTAATATTATAGAACAAATAAATCATCATTCCAAGAAATAATATACTTATCTTTGATGGTGACTTAACTCAAAGTTTTACAATGCCTAGACACTCTCTAAAAGCCAGTTTTCTTCTCCAGAACAATCAAATGTCCATGAGGGGCATGGGACCCATAGGAAGTACAAAAAAGCATAATATATAGTTTTTTAAAATAAAACATCATATTGTAAGAAATTTATAGTGATAAGTTCATTTGTAGCTAGGTAGGTTTAGAAATAAATTATAGGTTAAAATCTCTCCATTTTCTATAGATTAGGGTTTTTTTATACTTCTCATATATATATATATATATATAACATATGTTTCCTCTTAAGAGGTCACAAGTTCAAATCCAAAGGGGGTAGGGTATGTATACCTCCATAGACTTTAGCAGTGAAATGGTTGTGTAGAGGGGGTCCCTTGTACCACAAACAAGGGGTCTCATACACCAATTTGGTGTCTAGCTTGTCCGTGACCTTAAAATTAGATTATTATTATTATTATTATTATTATTATTATTACACACACACACACACACACCGTGTATCCCTCAACATACCTGTTTGGAGGGGGCATCACATTTATAGGAATTTCCATTTCTAAAACTAGTACATGTTTGAATGGTTCATTAAACTTAGTTGGAAAGATGGGAAAAAACACATACACATACAATGACAAGCCTCTAGATAAATAAATAGAGAGTACATTGTGGTCTCCAAATAGATGGTACTCAAAATGGTGATATTCTAATGAAGATCAAGATAAATGTTCTAACTTTGGAATGAGCACAATGAAAATCACAATTTGGACAAGCAATGAAAGTCACAAAACATACCCAAGTGGTTGTTCTAGAAAGCCCATGAAATTTTCCACTGGTTACTCAAGTGAACACATACCCAAGTGAAATCCTACAATGAGTTCAAACTTTCTTTTTATTTCTCATAATACACTTTGAATGATGTGAATATGGAATTCTCCATGGTATCCAACTAAGTAACTACAGTGTCAACTTAAATATAAGGCTCTAAAGCAATGCCAAACAACACAAAAACTTTGAAGATAATTCAATATCCATGTTGTCAATGTCTCATTTTATGATTGTACTCCTTTTTTTGCACAAATGTCTTGTATACTTAAAATTGATTAAATACATCTATCATTCTCAAAAGCGAACATATCCATCAAAAGTTCAAAACATCTTCAAGTCATCCTAATCCTTCAAGGTTCATAAGTGATTACATCAAATCTAGTTTGGATGGTTCTCCACCACCCTTTTATGAGGCCCTTTAACATCACCATTGGAATTTTGTACACCTCTTCAACATCAATAGAAAAGAAATCGAATATCCATAAATCTTAAACATGCCATGAAAAAAAACTCCCATAAATTCTACCATCATATTTAATATTATTCATTTTCTTGATAGCATTGCCCCTTTTACTTGATGCTTCTTCATTGAGGGTGTATTCCATGTGTCCTCTTCTTTGGTAACATGGGAAAAATCCTCCCATGTTTGGCTTCAAAGCTTGCTTATTGTTTATTTGGTTTGATAGAATTTCCTTTTCTAGCTTTCACTTCAATTAGGTAGTGATAATCCAAACCTATTACTTGCTCCATGTTCACTCTGACAAGGAAAAATGAATCATATATTTAAAAAACTTTGTTGATGACCTATTCTCCATAGTGACACAAGCACAAAAGAAAGAGAAATAGTTATGTTAGTTAATATAGATGCATGCATACTCAAGAAAATATCTATAATAGTTAGCATGGTTGCATGCCTACTCAAACCTATAATAGTAATCATGGATGAATTCCTACTAAAACCTATAATATATTATAAGTTTAATGATGCTTGATTTACTGATCAATCGCTGCATTAATTATTCTAACCACCACATTAGATGCTTTCTTCGATCATTAAATCACCATACGAACCAAAACTTGCTTTTGTGTGAATTATCATGATAAACTAGCATGATACTAACATCATAGGTTGTATTAGCACTCACACTACCCTAATGATAGTGTATGTTGATGTATGTTGCAAGATACCTTCACTCACGCTTCACCATGAACATCGTAACATCTATGCTCTTATTAGTTCCTTACCAACATTGGGTGTACCTCATGCCTTATGTCACATCGAACCAACATTGTCTCCCTTATCCTATTACCTTCACTAGCTCGACACTAATTATTGTTTTCTATTGCCTCTTTTCTTCATTAGTTCTTAGGTAGGGTTCCCGATTTTATCCTCTTCTCTTCCCCTTGGTCCTTGGTAATTGGTTTGGATTTATTAGATAATTTGATGCACTTGTTTGGGGCTCTCTCTTACTCTATGGGGCTGATTTGTGAATCCCTTCACATTTATGTTGTAATTTTGTCGTTTGATTGTCAAATTATTTGTGTGAGTCATATTTGAGTCTCAAAACCCTTCCATACCTTCAATGCATGCATATAATACAACCATGTCAAATTTTAGTGCATATAAGAATAAATTGAAAAACAATCAACGTTTTCCCCGTTCATAGGTCGCTTTGCACGGGGTAAAATTGAAGAGTAATTTCCACTCATTGGTAATTAATGGACAACCTTTAAAATTGTTATATGAACCAAAGTTAAAATTGGAGATGATGGTATAAACCTGAATAAGATTCTCTTGATTTTATACCTTGTGCATGGTAGATGAGCTCTTAAAGCATCTTGTAGGCCCTTGAATACTATTTCTTTTTTATCTATATACCATGTACAAAACCTTAAGAGTCATCTATAGTTCATAAAACCTTGTAATGGTGTCAATATGACACATAGGGCAAACATTTCATTTATAGTGCATATGTGGTGGTTTTAGACCCTATGCATGGTTTGGGAATACTAAAATCGTATTGTATGCCTTAAGACATTTATAGTTCCTCCTCATACCATTTCCATGACTTGGAGAAGAATAGTTTGAAAAACTTCAATGCTTGCCCCTTTCACTGGTAATTGTTTCTCAAAATTTTCGACGAGGATGCTATAGGAATGACGAACATGTTCATTTAAACCCCATCGCAATATGATGATAACGATGATGGATAATTTCATCTCCTTCACATTTATGTTGTATTTTTTTCGTTTGATTGTATAATTCTTTGTGTGAGTCGTATTTGAGTCTCAAAACCCTCCCATACTGTCAATGCATGCATCTATTATAAACATGCCAAATTTTAGTGCATATAAACAAAAACTGAAAAAAATTCAATGTTGGCCCCATTCACAGGTCACTCTACACGGGGTCAAATTAAAGAGTAATTTCCACTAATTGGCAATTAATGGGCAACCTTGAAAATTGTTAGATGAACCAAAGTTAAAATTGGAGATGATGGTATAAAATTGAATGACCTTCCCTTGGCTTTATACCTTGTACATGGTAGATAATAGCTTAAATACTCCTTTAGGCCCTTTAATAATATTTTTTTTTTCCATATAACATGTACAAAACCTTAAGAGTCATCTATAGCTCATATAACCTTGTAATGGTGCCAATATGACACATAAGCCAAAGATTTCATGTATAGGTCCTATGTGGTGGTTTTAGACCCTATGCATGCTTTGGGAGTCCTAAAAGTGTATTTGATTCCTTAATTATCTAGGTGGATATCGGTGGCCACACACATATTCCAACTGGCTCAAAACAATCTTCTGGAAACTTACTATTTTTAACAGTTTTTCAGTTCCTAAACTTTCGGGGTCATTTTGAGGGACTAAATGAAGTGTTTAGGGATATAACACCTCAATTATATCCAAAGGATCTAATTGATCCTACAAAAGTAATCTCCTTGACTATACCTTTACAATGATCTATCGTGCACCCCAAACGAAGATCGTATGCCAAAGTTACACCCTTAGGAAGTTGATACACCAAAGTACCCAAAACAGGGTCCACACAATTGTTGGCTTTTCATCTTCTGAGGTTAGGGTTTTGGAATTTTTTTATGTTAAAAAGGCTTTTAGAACCTCATTTTAATCCATATTCTTGCAAATTTGAGTATCTATCACATCTCTTCTTAGAGATAAGCTACCACAATTCTAGCGAGTCTTTCACTCTGTATTTCTACAATTTTGTACATTTCACTTATTGATATAAATTGTATATTACTGTATCTCTGTATTTATGGTTGCATCTTTGATCAATTTATGTTATATTATTAGATATCCAAGATATCTCTGCACATTTATTTATTATATCTCCACTCTCATTTTGTGCCGAAAATAATCTGGATCAGTGGTATCAGAGCAGACTACTCTTGATCATTTTTTCAGTGCATGTCCCCGACGAGGTTTGAGTATAGCAAGTTGGGTCTCGATATTATCTCTCTTGAGGAAAATCACTCTCCCATTCTCAAGAAACCCTCCATGGTGGAAGAAAATAGAAATGGAAGAGAAGAAGATTGTATTAATATGTTTCTTAAGCAAGCTCTCACACA
>JZKD02S1981486.1:0-25092 GCA_000966675.3 Picea glauca | reverse complement strand
TGTAACACACATCCTTCAACATCTGTCAATAAAAACATGCACGTATTCATCAAGTGACCACTTTGGAGGAACATATCCTTTCAAGGTACAAGATAATTTTGATATTCCCATATTTGAAGGACAGATAGATGTTAATTCCCTAGAAAAATGGTTAATTATGCTAGAACGTAATTTCTCTGTTCATAATTTCTTCAATAGGGAAAATATCACCTTCACACTCCTTAAGGATCTCCCCCATGTCAAACATTGGTGGAAAAATTACTGGGAGAAAATTTCCAGAGAGGAGTCTGGAATATATAAGGCCGAGCCCACTTGGGATTTTTTTTTGGAAGTGTTCAAGGAACAATATTACCTTGTTGTAAACTATGATGACTAGTACATGTGATGGACCACACTGAAACAAGAGAGGGGATAAGCAGTGTTGGAGTTCACAAATATCTTCCATACCTTGCGCACCAAGTTTGGTATCAAATACTCTGAGTGACATCATCTTCTGAAATACCATGGGGCTCTACACAGATAAATCCAAACTAAAATGGATTTTTTGGACATCTCATCATTGGGTGTTGCTTATCAATATGTTCTTAAAATCGAGAAAAAATTTAAGAATAAGAACAAGTGTGAGTATGGTTATGAAAATCCTCAAAAACCAAAGTATGGTAAAGACAACCCTAACAACCAGCCTTCAGAAAAATAGTCCAAGCCATAGGAAAAGAAGGGTAAGGGAAAGACGAAGAAGGAAACCTGGCACAACACCTATAAATGTTGCTCAAAACAATCATTGGTTGTCGAGATCAAATACAAGGAGCTGAACCCTGATTAAGAATATGATTCAGAAAACACTAGTAGAAGATAGATCATCGACACAAGCCCCATTTATATTGTTGTGACCCCAACAATTCAACCAGAAGAACCAGTAGATCCTGAAGAGTGGGAGTGCCTTTTTCATTCATATATGTGGGTAAAGTAGACCCCGCTACATTTTATTGTTTATAGCAGAAGATAGAAGAACCTCATCTCAACATAGGTCGTCAAATAGTTTGGATTGTAGACAACACAATGCCTACAACCATACAACATCGGGTGGTTTTTCCAGGGACAAGATCTTCATGTCACCCAAAAATGTCGATTGTCATATGACATCCAACCTTTTAATGAATAGGTATAATGTGTTGTTTCCCCACTGGATGTCTATGATGTTCTCTTGGTCCAACCATATATGTGGAAGCATCATGCTATTTATGAGTCTCGACTCCGTAGTGTCATTATTACTCTGGGAGGTCATCTCTAGAGGATACCAGAGGTAGTTCCAACTACTGCTTCACCTAAAAAGTGGTGCAAGGTAGTATCTCATGCTACAAAATTTAGCTTCTTCACAATCTTCTCAAAAGGTGAACAAAATGACACTACAACCATTGGAGCCTCGGTCCAAGAACCTTCTATCCAACATAGGTAGGTCGACAAGATTGAAAAAAAGCATAAATATTCCTTTTGCACACAGGAATATCATGTAGCCATACTATTTAAAATATTCAACCCTTCCATCCACAAGTTTGTGACAACCTTCAACAAGCTAAGCAACACAACTTCTCTAGTAAGGCAAGCAACTCATCAAGATGTAGATTCAGTAAACGCTTTTCCCTCTCCCCCAAGAACAAAACAGAATGGATACCATTTCTTCCTAAGGAGGTATTATTGATCTAGGTGGATATCAGTGGCCATCCACCTATTCCAACTGGCTCAAAACAATCTTCTAGCAACTTACTATTTTTAGCAGTTTCTCGATTCCTAAACTTCTGGGGCCATTTTGAGGGCCTAAATGAAGTTTTTTTTAGGGATATAACACCTCAATGATAGCCAAAATCTCTCATTTAGCCTCCAAAATGAATATCCTTGATGATACCTTTCCAACGAGCTATCATGCGCCCCAAATGGAGATCGTATGCCAAAGTTACAACCCCGGGAAGTTGATACACCAAACTATCTAAACAAAACTGTTGGTTTTTCATCATCTGGGGTTCAGGTTTTGGAATTTATTTATGTTAAAAATTACTTTAGAGCCTCATTGTAATCCATCTTATTACAAATGTGAGTAGCCTTCACATCTCTTCTCAGAGATAAGCTTCCACTATTCTAGCGAGTCTTTCACTCTGTATTTTTACAGTTTTGTACATTTTGCTCATTAATAGAAATTGTGTATTACTGTATCTCTGTGTTTATGGTTTCATCTCTGATATATTTATATTATATTATTGGATATCCAAGATATATTTGTACATTTATTTATTATATCTCCACTCTCATTTCATGCCGAAAATAATTTGGATCACTTAATACATTTATAGTTCCTCCTCATACCATGTCCATGAATTGGAGAAACATAGTTTGAAAAAATCCAATGTTGGCCCCTTTCATTGGTCGTTGTTTCTGGATAGTTATAATGAAGATGATATGGGAATGACAAATGTGTTCATTGAAACCTAGTCACAATATGACGATAATGATGATAACAAATCAAACCTTGTCGTTTGATTTTCAAATTCTTTGTGTGAGTTGTATTTGAGTCTCAAAACCATCCCATACCATCAACACATGCATCTATTATAACCATGTCAAATTTAAGTGCATACAAGCACAAACTAAAAAAAATTCAACGTTGGCCCCATTCACAGGTCACTTTATGGCGTGGGGTCAAATTAAAGCGTAATTTCCACTAATTGGTAAATGAACAACCTTGAAAATTGTTAGACAGACGAAAGTTAAAATTGGATATGATGGTATAAACTTGAATGAGCTTCTCTTGGTTTCAAGAATAATATATTATCTACTGAAAAAGGCAAACCACGTGAAGGTGGAAGCTCATATGACCCCTCCCCCGCACATCACTCTCAATTCCCCAATACCCAATTTATCTACTATAAAATATTTGAAAGTAACATAGTAAGAATCAAGCATAGAAACTAAGAAAACAAAAAATTAATGTAAATGAAAGAGAACAAATCAACTGAAAACATATAAATACATGCCTCATACATTTCAACATTTCAATATCATTAATATTCTTCTTCATCCAACTCAACATCTGTATTATCCATTTCATAATTGATGTTGAAAGGATTGGCCATATCAACATCATCATAAATTTCATCATTTCCAATCATATAATTGTCTATATCATCATCAAGAACATTGTCTCCTACATTTGGTTCGACTTCTTCAAGTTCTTCATCTAACACATCATGGATATCATCTTCATCCAGAACATTGTCTAGAACATCTCCTTGAAGTTCTATGACGTCTTCGTCTGACACATGAACTAACTTCTCCTTTACATCATCTTCCTCTTCAATATCATCTTCTTCTGCTACATTATACTTTACCGACCTTCACCTTGGATCATATCTAACAACATATGACCAACCACCTCTACCTGGAACCTATGAGTAAAATACATGTTCACATTGGCTTAGAAGAACATAAGGCTATGATACTGGCTCAACATTGATTGTATTAACCATGGTAAATATGTTAGCATGCTTATTAAAAGTTCTATCATGATCACGTTCATTCATTTGTAGCATGTACCATTTAATGTCAAACATAACTAATTTGAAGGATTTAAATTCACGCTCAAGTATATCATCCAAAAACCCATAGTATCAATTTTAAGAGACTTCTAGATGTCTGCCACTTCTATAGGAAACATTCATAACCTGAAATATTATAGTTATGCCACTATCAAAAGATTTCATATTTTCATCCAACTTTTTGATGCGAAATTTGTAGACATTGCACCACATAGCATTGTGGTGTTTCAACTGAAATATGTCAGACACATAAAAAATGCATTGACAATTGATAAACATATTTATACTTGGAAATTATGCAACTTAATAAAAAAACACGCCATATACATAAATATAATATTAAAAAAAACTTAATAGTATGGGTGAATATGTTTTCTTGTTTATTTTTTAGACCATATGTTAAATCAATTTCCCTCTGTGTAATATTGGTATCTCCTTTATGTTTAGCTTCTTTGACCAATGTAGCCACACCATACCATGATAACCTACCATTGTTAGATTGTATAGATCGTTCAATCCATACCTTTATCCAATCAAGATTGTTTGCAATGTATAAATGTATTGCATCCCACTCTTGACCAACTATATTAAAATAAAAAAATTCACATATAATCAGTTACCATGGTATACCTTCATGATAATGGATTATGAAGGAAGACTAAAAATTAAATAAGTACTATATACATAAAAACAAAAAGTCAAATTTATTATAAATCCCAACCATCTACTTACATGTCACTTTCTTCATTCTACCTTTCCCCAATAGGTGCTCCCCTTAAAATTTGTTGATGGAGTTGCATCCCAAATGTGATCCACATTAATACTTGCAACTATTTTAGAAATATATTGAGCAATATAAACCATGGTTTGATATACCATATATCCCTCTACCATAGAACCCTCAAGACATGCTCTTTTTCTAACCAAATCCTTCAATGATTTCAAGTGCCTCTCAACCATCCACATTGACCTTGTGTGTACAGATCCACACTTTTCAATCTCCTCAACTTGGTTTATGAGGTAGTGTTCTTGTGCATTGAAAAATGTTGGAGGTAGATACTTTTTCATTTGACACATTAGACGAGGAATTTCTCTCCTCCAATAGTTTATGTCTTCTTTTTATATTTCTTTAAATGCCAATCATCTACAAATGATGCAAGCAAATCATAGGTTTCAATAAAAAAGTATATAGTACTACATTACAGGAAAAACACATGATTTCAAATATAAGTTGTACAACGAATTGAACAAATTACACTTTTCATATAAATCACCACTTACCTCTTGTTTTCCAAGATCATATATAACTTGTTTGTCATTGTTGTCAAAGTTGTCTGGGAGAGATAGAGGTAAAATATACTGTAACAAAAAAAATGGATCATTAGTTATTCCCAAATTAGTAGAAAAAAAACACTAACAATATGTTTCACCAATATAAAAATATATATGCCAAAATAATTACCTTAATCAAGGTATTCCAATCATTAGTTTTTACCCCACCTAATTCACCTTTCTTTGTCAGGATATTATTTATGTTTGAAGAAACTCCAGTGGGAAATTTAATTTTTTCAATAACCTCTTTTACATCCTTGCTTTGCTGCTCTATCAATAACCATGGAAGGGTGATTATATTTTGGTCTCCATAACTATTTGAATGAATCACACTTTTCATTGTATTATTAGCCATCATAATGTCATTACAAATATTGACGGTTTTTTCTTTATCACTCCTTCCATCTAAGATTCACCATAACGTTTCTGTTACATTCTTCCCAATGTGCATTATATCAAACAAATGAACAATTTATAGGTGCTCATAGTAGGGGAGCTCACTGAATTGTATGAGATAACTTTTCATTCCTCGTGGAAGTGCCCCATTATTAATGCCTTCATGATGACCTTCAAGGTGAAGCATATAAATTAAATATATTACAACAATACTTGTCAATTAGTACGATGAAAAAAATGCAATAAAAAGATAAAATATTCCAAACATTTCATGTATGATACATAGAAAATTTGATCCATACCTTGATGATTTCTATTATATTGCAACTTCCATATAAGAGGTGTCATTTTCCATGGTTTTCATTCAATCTCTTCTTTCCCATTGATTTTTTTTTTTTTAGTCCTTCAAAACTTGTGGTTCTCAGAGAGGAAGTGCCTATACTCATCAAACACCTCATTTCCTAAGCTTCTTGAATGACAAGATTTCATCTTAGGACCACAAAATAGATATTTAAAATTACCCTTTGTTTGAAGACCTGCAAGAGATGTGGTATCACTGAAAAATCGTCTGCAACATTGCACACAATGGTTGAAGAAACACATCAATGCCAACAATAATTAGTCCACCTAAAACACCAAAGTCCATCAAAAGGCAAAAAACTATATAATTGGGTCAAAAATCAAAGTGTGCAAATTAACCAAAGGAAGCACGCGCACAGTGCGCAATATGCGCAGGCCAACACAACCCTCAGTGTGCACTATGCACAAAATGCATGATTGTTTATGAGAAAAGATGCGCACTTCTATGAATGACACATTTATGGATCTTGTCAGCCCCTCAACCACTTCTAGTCTGACCCCCAACACGATTTGACACTCATATATGAGCGAAATCTAGCTTGGAGGCTGGTCAAGGGATAAAGGGTTCCCTAAAAGGCCCCTTGTTCACACTATGAACCAATTATATATTTTCCATGAATGGATGCTATAAATAAGAGCCATGGGTGTGATAAGAAACCAAGATCTTCAAGGTATTGTTATGCTGCAAGAATTTCTTCTTTGAGAATCCTCTTTTCTCTTTGAAGCCTTCAAACACCATTGCAATAGGCCATTCCACTCACCTCTTGAGGGAATATGCATTGTTTTTCTTCACCATTTTTCATTTCTTCCATTGTAAGGAGAGAAGAGATCTCAATTAGAGAACTCAAGATCCCTCCCAAGGAGGAAGAGGGGATTCATAAGTCTATGCCTTTCTCTATGGTGTTTTTCCTACTAATCTATTGATCCATTGGTAGCAATATGTTGGTCATTGTTTGATTTTCATGGTTCTAAGTTTATCAAGATTTCTAACATTTATTTCTTAGTTCTTTTTAGTTGTATTTATTTGTTTTCATATGTGTTTGGTTTATCTAATCCACTCACAAAATTCTATCTTGTTTAGCAGGCTTATCTAAACATGCAAGTGTTGTTTTTTTGCTCACCCAAGTGACAAAACCAACACAATAGATTGGCGACGATATTGGGGATCAGTACCAAATTCCTCCCTATTTGATCCTTGAGAGCACTTCATTTTTATTTTTTTGACTTGCAGGTACCAAAACTGGCCTAGCCCAACCTGCCAAAGTCAAAATTCAGAGCTGAGGAAGTAGTATTTCATTTGGAAATTTCTCCCCCGACGTGTGACAGGAGGTGCATGGATTTTCAGTCCCACAAACACACTCTTTGTGCACTATGCACGAAACATGCTTCATTACTTTGTGCATTGTGCACTCTCTGCGCGCCTGTCAGAACTGTAACCTGCAGATAAGTCCAGTTTTTCAAAATTGTAAGGGTTTTTATGAATGGTTTGAGGCCCCCTAACTTTCATGTTTTTATTTTCATGCACTTTGTAAGGAAACTACACTCCACTTAGAATCCTTCATCATAAGGAAGGTTAGCTAATATAGGCACTTAGAGGTAAAAAAATCACTATTCTCTTCTTTTTCTTTGTTGCCACATGGATGGCTCATTTGGCTTGTAAAATTTTAAGTTGAAGTTATTTCTTTTCATACACAATCACTTAAATTAGGACTAAAAGTTAATTTTGACCCTCAAGTATGCTCTTCCCCCGCACCATAGTGTGATATCGGGAATAAAAAAGGTGGTTAAAAGAACATTTCATATTCCTTAAAAAATCTTTAGGAGAAGACAAAAGCCCCCCTAGGGTTCCTCTTAGTTTTTGAAATCATATTAAATCTTTGTAAGGGCCAATACATGCTCACATGTTTGCAAACTTAGGATAGTTTCTAAATGCTTTCTTAGTGTAGATCACAATCTAGGGAAGTTTAAAGATCAAATTAACCGACCCATACATGCCCACATGTCTACACATCTAGGATAGTTTCAAAGATTTCTTAGTATAGACAACATTTTAGGGAGTTTAAAGGATTTGTAAGGACCCATATGTCCACATTGCTAGTTCTTTAGGAATTTAAATATTATGCAAGGTTGTACCAAAGACATAGTAATCTAGGTAAGAAGATTTGTAAGGACCACAAGAAGTCGACATGTTGCAAGCTCACACTTAGTTTATTAAAATATTTGCACACTTGTCACTTTCTTGCACACAAAGCCACTCCTAACACAGATAATTTCTATTAGAATAGTGGAGGTCAAAGAAATTTTTCTCCAGAGGAATTTCAAAAGATCTGACTACTTCTTTGGAAATTATCCACACCAATTAATTCAAATGAGGTTGGTCCATGAACCCAATCTTTCATCCCACCACATCTAAATTTTTTATAAAAACACACTAAATCTTCCTCCACATGGGGTGCCAAAAGAATTTTTATAGTCTAGGTAGGATCTCGGGGATAGACATCCAAATAACCCCCCATTATCAGGTTCTCAAATTTTCAAACAGTAGAATTTGAGAAATGAGGAACTTTCAAATCCTCCAAGTCAAGTGTCCCTACACCATAAGGCATGGAGATACTCGTGAAGGGTCGAAGGCTGAGGTCCAGTTGTTCTACACATCCCTCCTTGAGTCACCCAACTCTTGTGAGGGCATCCACCCCATGACCCATTTCTGAGGTCAAAAATCTAAATGCCACACTTTGACCGAGGTACTTAGTGGCCAAAACTTAGTATATCCACCCAAGTGGCGATTATGGGCTGCAATCACACCTTGATCAAATTTTGTGTGGCTATTGGGAAATATTACCAACTCTTTCAAGATATGCACCCTCTACCCCTCATTATAACTGATTACTTCAACCTTCACTAGTTCCTCTTTCGGTGGCTTCAAACCCCATTGTTGAGTGTTATTGGAAGGCCCAATGCTAATTGAGAGGAAGGACGATACATATTTTAAGAAACGAGCATTTGTTTTTATTATTTCCCCACACGGAAAAAATCCACCTATCCACATGCTTGTTTATTTATAGTTGATTTGTGTATGATGTTCATTTGATTACATGCAATTGTGAGTTATACTATCTTGTAAAGGTAAAAAATATACAAATCTCTTGTTCATTTATTTCTCTCTTGTCACCATTTTCACACATTCAATTTTCTAGTCAGAAACCATAGGGGAACAAAAAAATCCCCATCATTCCAGATGCTTGCAAAATCTCCCTCCTATTCTAGGAGTAGTCCGTAGTCTTTCCAACTCACCAGGTGTAATGAGGAAAATCTCTCTATGGTTAGGGGTAAACCACTATAGACGAAAATGACTACATAAATCAATTCTATTCTCAAGTATGCTATATAAACAAATATGCTAGCAAGAAAAGATAAAAGGTCTACCTCGTCCTAACATTTGATGAAGTCCACCATTGAGCACTTGACCCAAAGAAATATACCTGCAACTAGTCCTCAACAACCATGAAAATAAAGGATATGGTGATAATATATGATGTTAGCACATTCAATAAAATAATCCATTAATGTACATAACAAATACGCCCATGGAATAATAATTCAAATATTTGCAAGATATCAATTGGACGAGAAAAGAGTGTTTCTATTAATACATGATCAACAGAAGTGAAAAAGTTATAGACTTCCGTGTTGGCACGGTTCAAAACTGAGAAACTAAGTTCCTTCCAGCTGGGCCTCCACCACTTCAATCCTCCACCAAAGGCAAACTCATAGAAGAGAGACAATGAAGTTCTCAATCAATAAGGGAAGATCTTGGGGGGCTAAACATTGTGTTCAGACTTAAAGGACAAAGGGATGCAACCTCAATATGAAGTGAATAATTTCTCCAGAGTAACTTTTTTCTCAAAGTTGAATTCTTTCTCCTCATTTCCATAGCTCAGAATTGGCCCATTTATAGCCTTAAAATGGAACTAAAGGCCTGATTCAGAACATTTCGAGTATATGGAAGGCCAAGGATCATTGATCTCCTATCATGACATGGAAACCCGACACCATTTTTATTTTTTGGGCACAAATCCCAATATACACAGGCTGTAGTGGTACAACCTACATATAAGCATGATGTATAGTAGGCAAGGTGCGTACATGTGGAAATAATGCATTTTTAGCTCTGGGATTTACAAAAATGGATGAAAAGTCTGCATAGGGAAATGGAAAAAGGCCCTCTATGCAAGATTGCATAGGGTGAGGAAAATCTTTTTATAACAGATTCCCCCTAATGTGTGAGGTTAGAGGAGTATTCGCGATTGCAAAATACATTATAAAAACCCAGAAGTGGAGTGATGGGGAACCAACTAGAAGAACTAGTTGCTCATTACATTCTACACTGACTTTGCATACATGGCTTCCAATTTGAATTACACTGCAGATCCATGTGAAAATATACCAAAGAACTATTTGTGGCCATGAATATGAAAATACAAGTGTGGTTACATGCCAAAGGTTGTCATAGTCATGAACAAGGCCCAATAGAACCATTCACAAAATCAATATGAATATATCTGTATACCATGGAGTACAATATGATCTCCAATGATCACTTAAGTCATATAGGTATTTTTCCAATGAAAAGGAAGCAACAACTCAGGAAAGTTTTGGCCACATACTGATGTCTTCAAGTCTTCTACACAATATACCAAAGGTGCAAGTCTACATCATGTGATTAAAGAAGTTGAGGTCGAACATAATGAGACATTGTTTGATTACCATTCATTGAGGTATATCGTTAACAAACGCGATACAATGTACAAATGATGAAAGTAGGTATCAAGGCATTGAGTACATTATTACAAGTGTGAATAAAGGATTCAGGGTCAAACACTTGAAGAATCCATCGATCAGGAGACATTGATGTATTCCCAACTGTCGATGGTGAGAAAACATGCCACCAATGAATACAAGCCTCAAGCTACTCATAGGACTCTAGGTCTCGTTTCCAGAATATATGAGCTGAAGTCGATGGAAGGAGATTCGTTGAAAGGAGAGAATTAAGGAATCTCTCATCATTCAGCATGAGGTACAAAGCAGGAGCTTCATGATTTGGAGGAAATCAGACGAAGAACATGTTCACAAACCAACGACCTTGTGCATCTTTCACGTGTGCCAAGTGCAAGCGGTACACGAAAAATAATCCAATGAGGAAAACTACCGACAAAGGAGAGGAAACCACCAATAAGGCTAATGGCATCCAAGACACTGTAGGAATCCCAATGTGTGAATAGATGTCTTGCCATCGAACATAAGGGAAATCACCAAGTCAATGACCAATGATGAAATGTCAACTGTTGGGTTCAAGGTTACCTGCCAATGATGGAAGTAGGACCAGGGTGCATGATAGGACTACATAATCATGTGATTATGAGACAAAATGAGGGTATGGCCGACATGAAAAGTCAAGAGTTCTGAGAAATGGCCAACATAGGTTGATAGACTTCCTTTGAATAAGAGCATGAGACATATGGAAGATTATGACAATATAGACTCAATGATGAAACCATGAGATGCAGGAGGCATCAATCAATTTCTCCATAGGGACTGGAAGAGTAACCAGTCGGTGGAGAAAACTCTCTATAATGAGATCAACTTCCTAAGGCCATGCTAAACCCAAAATTATGATGACAAATGGACTCAATAACTTTGTGCTTTGTTCAAAAGCGACATGACTGCTGCCAATATAAGATAATACTCCCTTCCCACCCGTCTTTTTTTTTTTCATAGTTAGATGAAGGCTATGATACAGAGGAGGAAATGAGTGTCACAAGTAAGAAAAATTAGTTCCAGCAGTGGAACATACCTATGCTCAATGCAAGGAGATGCATGCGGGAGATCGACACTCAAGGGAATGTTCCCTCCTGGGTATAGGGTGTCAAATTGAGAAGGATATAAATGAGGATCTACTTGGTTGAGGATGCAAAACTGTTGAGGCAAACAATGTATAACACAAAGTGAGAACTGACTATACGCTCAATACTGAAAGCAAGGACATGAGATGCAATCACAAATTGATGTCAAAAAATGTCCTTTTTCATAGTCTTAGTCTAATTAGTGTGAAAAAGGGATAAACTTGTACCAAATAAACACCCTTTCAAATCCAATTTTCGAGTGTGAAAGAGAGAAGTTCACTCAACAATCTTTTCATTTTTTGAAAACGAGCTGGAAAAGAGCCTAAATCAAATTCAGTTGGGATTCCTCTAGGTATAGGGAAGCATGTTTATGAATGAAAAATGAGGCTCAACATAAAGTCATGTGTTAGCTATAAGGGACTCTTGTTCCTATGAAAAAAATATCGGCATGGGCACCAAATGGAGCAGAGGATCTAAATAGGGTACCCATGTTTGGTAAGTCTCTACCACTTGAAAATGACACGTTTTGTAGTAGATGGAGGGTTCTATGTCGCAACAAACTGGTTCGTACCTAAGGCATATGAGTGACAGTTATAGGACAATCCAAATTTGCATGGTGGAATGGATACCTATCCTATATGATGGGTAGCATAAATACTTGCTCATGGTTATGAACGGTCAACATAACGTTGAAATTCGCAAGAATCCCTGGTGAAAACTACAAAAACCAAATCGATCCACTGTTGTATTAGTCCATTAGGCGAAAAAACAATTTGAAACTATAGAAAGTGGGTAAAAAATGCTATAAATAGTAAAAAACCAAAATTTACTATGTCATTTTGACTTTTTACCCAAATAGTGAAAATTGGACCAAATTACCTCCAATGTTCAAGTGGTGATTGTGGGAGCATCGGGTGACGAAATCAAAGACCATCTGGACCAGGTAATTCCCCTTCCTCTCCTCTTCCTTTATAGAGGATTAGATTTTTAAATTAGGTTTCAAAATTTGAGTAAATTAGGGTGCAAATTGATTGTTTCGGTGTACGTGGGCTACCATTCATCGGGTCACATATACCTGAGGTTCTACGTGATGGTGTAAAATACAGGATGTGTGTAATCAACCCTATATGTGTCTATGAATGTTGTTTCCCACATACAAGTCTGTAAACAAGGTTTTCTATGGTTGCTAACTCAAAATTGATTTTTATCTGGTAGGATGGTGCTAGAATGAAGGGAAAGGGAACACGAGGAGGTAGATGTTGTTGTGGAAAGAGATCCATGGGTCCAAATGGCCTTGAAAATATGTGGCTTGTACAAATTTTGGGCACTCAAAGGGATGAGGGCCTAGGTGAGGTTGCTTGTGGATTACTGGGATCCTGATAGTGAGAGCTTCAATCTCGATGCGAAAAAATTGAGGATTGAAGTCGAGGATATATACTTTTTGACTGGGTTATCTCACCAGGGTGTGGTGGTGAACCTAAAACCTCAGGGAGCTGGGAACGGTATGAATATAGAGGAGTTCATAGACACTCATTGTGTAGCAGGGACCGAGAAGGTCGGGAGTCAACTCCCCATTCGAGCGATAAACAATATCATTCTCAAGATTGTTGTCCTCATTTTGACTAGGATCATAGGATTGACTTCGTTGCACTAGGAATCGAGGTTTCTCCTGTTCTATTATGTAGAGTTCTTGAGACCCACTGTATACGATTGGTGTAGCTCACTACTGAATAATATGAAGAGCCAGTTGACATAGTGCAAATAGGGTGACAAGAGGAACTTCAGGTTTGCCTCTATCTTATGTAGATTTTTCTTTGAGCAGGTTCTAGGTTTGGGACCTAGAGTTGAAATAATTCCGAGAGGACCTCGTGATACAGCCATGTAATGGTGGACCGAGGTAATTAGACAACATGGGGGAGGTATGGTGCCCACACCCTACAACGATGATTTMTTTTACTGGTGGAGGTGACAGGTCATTGCTCTGRATGACTAMCCCTATGCAGGGATTGACTTYGGAGGGGACCTTGACATGCCACTGCCACCAAGGACTGCCTACGATGACACGGTTATGTCAAATGTTTTTAAATATTTCATTTTTTTGTATTTTTMTATAGTAAAACAAAAATATTTTTGGATGATTCTTAATTACTAACTAGACACTTGTGTGACACAGACRTAGGTACACGATGATCAGACGGGATTCCACGACATTGTCAGAGGCACTGGGGAGATGAGGTGACAGGAGGAGAAGCAAAGAGAATCCTTCAAAATGTGCAGGGAAACATGTCTYGTTTGACACATAGGATTCTGATGCTTCAGGTTGAGGATCTGTCAGAGGCCATGCAGTGGCAAGTAGTTGGTGTGCRTAGGGCTTGGGTGTGACTCTTTTGGCGTCTCGAAAACACCTCATTTTTTTTATCATGAMACACATTCGACACCATAGGCGTAGATGTCGTGGATCTTGTATTATCGATTGTATATGTGTATGAGGGTGTTGGCCCCAATTTTGTACTATAAACACCATATTTTTTGAAATATATATAAAACAAGGATCTTCGGATTTACTTATATTGAAATGTGTACATTGATGAGATGGTTTTATTTTCTTTAGTTATGTGACAAATTCCAATCAAAAACGAAATTAGCATAAGCATCGAATACATAATTAGAACTCCTAGGTATGTGATAATAAGTAATAAAATCAAACTGTCATTCTAAAAGAAGTACTTGTAGGAATCGTCGTAGCAAAGTATGATCATGCATGCGGTAACTGTCGTTCAAATGACATACTACTAAATGAAAATCCAAGCGAACCTCTAAAGAGCGAATACCTTGTGAAATAACATCGCGCAAAATTTCTATAACGACGCTATATTCAGCCTCATTATTCGTGGATGGCCCTGGGAAAATGCCACCTGAAGACACCAGTAGACCATCAGGTGAGTATACCACCCAAGCGGAGGAAGCCAAGTTTTGTGTATGATGATTGGATCCATCTATGAATCCTAAATAGACTGAAGACTCCGTTGACATTTTCCAACCAAGGGAAAAATCGATAAGCAAGTTGAAGACAAAAAAAGAAAGGGAAAAGATATATACACTAAATTACATTAGTATACAAAGAGTTGCGCCCAATATTGGGACTCATGCATAATATCATTTCAAGTAGAGTCCATTCCTGGGCTTGGCCAACATATTCCCTTCATAATATTCTAACTCATAGGCACCTTTTTCTAAGACACGTCGCACGATATAGGGACCATGCCACATGGGTTTAAACTTGTCTGTCCCCAACGGTTCTTTGTATTGATCATATAAAAGGACCAAGTCACCTTTAGTGTACAACTGAGGATAGATAGAATTATCGTACTGGACCTTGACACATATTTTTTTCACCTTGATAGTTGTAGAGGTGTCTCAACGCTGCTCGTCAAGACTCTCTAGGTGTACAAGGCATCACTCGAGATTGGAAGTTTCAGGGAGGAGTGCGATTTCCAACTTAAGAGAAGGGATTTCACATTCAATAGGTAATATCGACTCCACACCGTGTACTAACAGGAAAGGGGAAAATATGGTGGCAGTCTTGACCAAGGTTCGGTATGCCCTTTTTCCCTGCTTCTGCTACGAGGAATTTTCATATCCAAACTCCCTCTTCTTTTGTTTAAATTTATGCTCAATTTTGACAACATATTGATAAGTCATGCCCAATGATGAGATGTCTAGAAACTACATCTTGGGTGTGAAGGATATTTTTGGAAAGAAAAACATGAAGTGGGAGAAAGACAGTTGGCATGAAAAGTAGCACTTACAAGGTAAAGCCACATGTAAAGGAGGAAAGCATGCAAGGCGCCTATGAAAGAATACCTAACCATGCTAGGTTTAGGGTTTTGGTAAGATATTGTAATGGTTGTTAATCCAAGAATAAGTATAAATAAGTACCTAGGAGGTCTAGGTCGATGAGAGAGAGATGTGTTTTGGAGGATCTAGCATATAAGAGAGGATTGTTTTGTGTATCTAGGAGGAAGATCATAAGATATGTCATCTTTTTGTAAGTTGATGATTTGTAGGAGAGTTAAGAAATTCTATCCCAAGGGTTATATTGTAGGCTAAGGAGTCTGGCGTGATCTAGTTAGCCTCACAGGGATCATGGGGCCTGTTGAGATTGTAAGATTGGAGAATGTAATGTGTGCAATGCCATGAATTGGAGAAACTATAAAAAAAGAGCTTGAGAGCCAAATATTTGTGGACGTAGCCTAGGAGGGGGTGAACCACGATAGATCATGTGTTATGTGAATGGTTATTGTTTATGTATTTTTTGTCAATGGTAACCTCTTAGATGAATGTCTTGATGAAGTAGTTATATTTGTTGATTCACATGCATGGATAAAGAAAGACAGTATATTAAATATAGATGGATGAAATAGTAAATAAATGAATATCACAAAGTACAATCCCATATCCCCACTCATTTCTAGGTTGCAAGCACCTAAGCATTGTAGCCACCCATAGAACTATCTTGGGTGAGTCTACGCAGTACATTCTGTGTGTTGTGTTTCCTTCTAGTTTACTAGGAGGTCCGATAGTTTTAGAGGGATTTGTTGGAATCTTGTTTAGATCTAAACCTGGGTCAGCTTAAGAAGTAGCAAGAGAGTTGTAACCAACAAATGGTTCTGTTGTCGGTTGAAAATGCATGAGATTGAGTGAGTGGGATCTATGAAATAATCACGAAGAGAATGAAGGTATAAAAAGTAATGTTTGGACCATGGAATCCAATGGAGGCGGAGATTAAAAGCTGGTTGAAGATGAAAGATCTGTAGTTTGCGCAGAAAGACAACAAAAACCCTAAAATAACACCACGCAAATATCTGGACAAGTATGTATTTGGAAACTTGCATGACGTATTTTTCTATGATTTCCCACATGTGTTGTAGGAGTCGATATTAAGGTTGAAAGACAACCATGTGAAAAATCAGATAACATAGTTAGAGTGGGATCCTATTTATATCACACAGTTACAACAAGTTGATAACAAATTCACAAGCGTAGTAGATTTCTGGTTAAAAAATATTGTTGTAGGATTTATCATAGAATTTATAGTAGACACTGCTAAATATTATAGAACAGTAGATAAAGAGTTCCTAAAAGTACCGCGAGGAAGGCATATTAGGTCGTTCTATACTTCCATAAATATATTATTATATAAAAAAGGTGTAATGACTATGGAGTTAGAAACTAAACTTCCCTGTGTGCATGGGGGAGGGGGGGGAACAATGACAAGAGATGGAGAAATGGAGGAATATATGGATGAAGGAAAGAAGGAGGAGGCCTTGGAACCAATCATGATGGAGGAATATCAGATCAAGCAGATCATGGCAACAGTCGAAAAAACGCACAGTGGAGTACCCTACCAATATAAGATGAACAATAAGAGGATGTAGAGGATCTTTGGGATATGGAGCAGATTTAGGAAATCCTACACACAAGGTATGAGAGGAAGAGGAGAGGCCCAAGGGCAGGAACAGAAGGAATAAATCCTATCCATGTCATTGTCAGTGTGGAACCCATAAACCCATGTGTGACTAATACACCAGAAAGAACACCACTGTTTAGTCAACCAAATTTTAGTGGCATAAGAACGACATGACAAGGATCCGGTCACAACGCATCAACTAGGGGAGCCAGTTTAGGAAGCATTAGTCAAGGATATGCACCTTGCAGAGGTAGTAGTCCAATGTAGTTTTCAATGGAAGGACATGATCCTACTATTAGGTTACCATAATTTAGGGGTGAGGCAGCAGAAGACCCGAAAAAACACCTATTTATTTGTGAAAAGATCTGGGAAGAACAATAGATCATAGATGAGAACACAAAGTTGGCACAGTTTTCCATCACACTAAGAGACCGTGCACTAGACTAGTACATGATTCTATATGTAAACAGTTCACTAGGGACAACAAGGATGTTGGAAGAAGTAAGAAGACTATTGATAAATGAGTTCTAGAAGCCCAACTCAGAGGATCAATACATGAATGAGATGATAGATATCAGATAGAAACCAAGAGAATCTGTCTAGGAAATTGACTAGAGATTCAAATGTTTGAAACAGAAATTGAGGTATTCCATGAATGACATGCAACATAGGCATTTTTTTTTTAATTCTTTGTTACTACATCTGAAATTCCCACTCAGACAACAAAAAATCCATACTCAAGCAGAGGCTCTACAGGAAGCCTTACAACTAGAAGAAAAAAAGTATCATAAGACATATCCATCCATAGAGGAACTGAAGGAGGATATGAATAATCTAACCTTTCAACTAAATCAGAATAAGGGCAAGGACAAGAGAGAAGTTGTTTGGTGTACCACATGCAGGATAGAAGGACACCACTAGAACGAATGCCCAAAGTTCGTGTAGTATATGGCAACAAGAATGTTAAATCCCTTACTAACAGGAGGACCCTGGTGCGAGATTTTTAAAACACATGGGCATGATCCATATCATTTTCCTATGATGGAAAAGTACCAGATAGTACCAAATAATGCATACTATACTTTTTGCAAGTCAGTAGGGCATGATGATAAAGATTGCATAAAAATGGATCTAATGAGGGGAGCGAACTTCGGATATGTATAGGGTGCAAGTAGAAATGATGGAAGGCCAAGATGCACCTTAGTTTAATCATGTACCACCTGAATATAACACTGCACTGCAAAAGTATAACAACGTGCAACTGCAATACAACACTGCGCACCCATAGTATAACCCCGTGCAATAAAATCAAGTACCCCAGTATAATACACCGCATGGAGATCACGCTGGCTAAAAATGTGGAGGAAGAGGCAGAGGAGGATTTGGACGAGGAAGAGGTCCAATAGTATTCCATAACTAACAACATCCAGGGAATTATTCAATGGAATGTCCACTTCCAATTGCGACATGCATGTATTGTCGCGCAACAAATCACGATACAGAGGATTGTACAACATTGTTGGGGAATATACATGAAAAGATAAATAATAATAATAAGAACGTACAATGGATCTATGCAGAAGCTAGAGAGAATGATAAGAATATCAACATAGTGATGGGTGGAGGTGCTAAAATAGGAAATGATAGAGTCAAACAAGATCTAGTACAACACCAATGGGTGAAGAAGAATATTGAGTCACTAAAGCAGTTTGATGCAGGAAAGGAGAAAGAAACCTTCAAGGAGGAAAGAAAAGAGTCTATCAAGCAGAATGGTGCATCTACATTTGTTGTGCAACATAATCAATATTCCCCCATATATGAAATGTCATCAGCAATGGACCACATCAGTGAAGTACACCTTGGAGACCAAGTAAGTAATATCCATTTTTTTCTGCAATCCTGTGTTCAGTTATTTAAAGTCCATCATCTGTTACAATCTTATAGAATTTGGTACATGGATGTAACATAAACATTGAGGGGAAAACATAACAGAGAACAATCAATCAACTCCATTCCAGAAAGAGGACAAGTAGAGAATTTATATTGAATGCCAATATCATAGATTTCAACATGGGAGATGTTATATTGGATCTAGGATCTGAATTAATTTCCTTACCAAAGAAGACATGTAAATGCATGGGAGAGCCAACGTTAGGCTACTCACCAATTCAAATAAAGTTATCAAACCAACATAGAGTTCTTCCAATTGAGAGGCTGAAAGGAGTGACAGTGGATTTGGATGGAGTGAGCACTAAGGAAGACTTTGAAGTCATTGAAATAGTAGATGACAAAACACCATATTCCGCATTGCTTGGACTGGATTGGGTGCTTGATAATTATGCCATAATTAATCTGAAGACAAGGAAAATGACTTTTGAGTCATGGGAATATAGGTTCAATGCACCATTGGACCCATCCAAAGTTGAAATGTTTGTAGAACCCACTTTCTTAGATCTGGAAGAAATCAACCAGATGTACATAACCATCACGTGCACAAAAGATTACATTAATCCAACTGCATATGGGGTACTTAGCAGGAGAAGTATCACCTCATGTGATTTTGATTCAGATACAGGAATGGAGAATTGGAAACAACACCTACATGAGGTATATACAAGAAGGTGTGCAAGAATAGACCGCACAATAATATGGGTGGGTACAGACATAAGAGAACCTCCTAGTTTTCATGGGGTGAATGACTTGGAAGAGTTCCTGATGAAATATTAGGAGGAAGTATCAGATAATTAGAGGTTCTTATCCCTAGATATCGCACTTAAGGCTACACCTTCAATATGGTGGGGTGTGAACAAGGAAACAGATAAGGATTGGTACCAAAGTAAGCGATTATTGCACATTAGATTCGATGCAGAGTCGACAAGCAATGAGATGAAGAGATATGATGTTCAGGGGACACCAACAGAACACTTGGAGAAATGTAGAACACTATGGAGGATGACACCACCAGAGGCATGGCCTCATCACTTCATCCACACATTGGAAGGAATTCCAACAAACTGGTATGTAGACTAGGAACTGCACAGAGGCACTGCAGAATGGACAACATTACAACAAAATTGTATAGTCATTTTCTCATTTGAACATGAGAACCCCAACATGGATTTAACACTAAAAAAGATAAGAGGAGTGATATTTTTTGATGAACCAAAGGTTGAGCTTATAACAGAGTATCAACAGTAGAACAGACATGAAGTTAAGGAACTATTGTCATGCTATCATGTGGAATAAGAAGCACCAGATGAAGATGACCTGTGCAACATCCATATTACCTAAGTTGAAGGTGAAAGAGTGGTGGAAGGTCCATCTCTGGAATCATAATTTTTTTCTATGTCAATCAGGGTGAAGAAATTTAACATTGCGACAATTGATAATCCCAAAATGGCCAGCATTGGAGACTATTGGGATGAACAAACAATGGAGAGGATAACATAGTTAATGCATGAGTACAATGACCTGTTCCCAATGACCTTCACTGAAATGAAAGGTATAGTCAGAGAGATAGGTGAGATGAAGATACCTCTCAAACCTGAGGCTAGATCTGTCAGACAACGATCGTATAAACTAAATCCAATATATCAACATAAAGTGAAAGTAGAAATTGATAGAATGTTGGAAGTTGGAATCATTGAACTAGTAGAAGAATTAGAATGGATAAGCCCTATGGTTGTTCATGAGAAGAATCAAGGAGGCATAAGGATATGTTTCGACCTAAGGAAATTGAATGATGCTTTCCTACATGACCCTTTTCCTACCCCTTTTACTGATGAATTCCTAGAGAATGTGGGAGGTCAGGAAGCATATTCATTCATAGATGGATTCTCAAGCTACCACCAAATAAAAATAGCTCCAGAAGACAGGTATAATTCTACCTTTTCCATGGAATGGGGATCCTATAAATACATAGTCATGCCTTTTAAACTGAAGAATGCACCAACAATATTATCAAGTGTAGTCATAGATGCATTCAAAGAATTCATCCATCAGTTTTTAGAAGTATACATGGATGATTGGACAATATATATTATGTTGAAAGACCATGTAGAGGTGTTAAGGCTAATGTTGGAAAGATGCAGGAAATGCCAGATATCCTTGAACATTAAGAAATGCATATTTGGGACACCTTTTGGAATTTTATTGGGTCATATAGTATGCAAACAAGGTCTAATAGTGGATCCTACAAAAATTGCAATAATTGTGAATTTTCCACCACTAAAATCAGTGCGACAATTGAGAGCCGCATTGGGACATACATGTTACTACAATTTTTTTTATAAAAGGGTACGTGCAGATCATTGCGTCGATGGAGAAACTGCTCAAGAAAGATATCATATTTCAATGGGATGAGGACTATCAGCAAGGGTTGAAAGAGAATATGGTCACAACACATATACTAGTATTCTTAGATTGGGAAAAGACATTTCATGTGCATGTAGATGCATCAGCCATAGCACTTGGAGATATTCAGGCGCAACTTGAAGCAGGGAAGTTAGACCATCCCATAGAATTTGCTAGCAGAAAACTATCAAAATCAGAACAAAACTATAATACTATAGAAAGAGAAGGCCTGACAATGGTATATGAACTGCAGAAGTTTAGACACTATTTACTTGGCAAACTTTTTAAGAAATTCACAGACCATTCTTCCCTCAAGTACTTAGTCAATAATCCAATGTTGTGGGGGAAAACCTGTAGATGGTTATTGTTATTTCAAGAATTTGATTTTGAAGTGATAGTCAAACTAGGGAAGTTGAATGCATGACCTGATCACTTGTCAAGGGTCACCAATGGAGAGGAACCTACAAATTTAGAGGAGAATTTCCCTGATGTGTAGTTTTTTTCAGTACAAATAGTTGATGGATATTTTGTTGAAATCATTAAATACTTAAGTACATGGATTGCGCCATGGGAATTTAACACTGCGTAGAAGAACATTTTGGTTTTTAGAGCTGTAGACTATCAATTGATTGCAGGACACTTATAAAAAATGGGTGCATACAACATTTTGAGAAGATGTGTATTAGAGCATGGAAGGCCTAGAATAGCTGGAGGACATTATGAAAGAAAAACTACTGCATATATTGTATTACTCATAGGCCTATGGTGGCCAACAATTCATAGAGATTCTAAGAAATATTTCTAGAGATGTGATGTCTGTCAGAGGGTTGGTAAAACTAATAGAAGGGATGAGATGCCTCTAATACCACAAGTAACCTTGCAAGTATTCAACAAATAGGAAATAGACTTTGTGGGATCAATTAACCTACCAACAAAGAGGTTAGAAGCAAGGCATATCATTACTGTGACAAAATACTTAACAAGATGGGAAGAAGCAACACCAGTAAAAGATTACATCACAGAGACAACAAGACACTTCTTGTTTGAGAAAGTGATCACTATATTTGGATGTCCAAGGATTTCAATGAGTGACCAAAGTACTCACTATATCAATAACACTATCAAGGCTATGACTGAGGAGTTTGAAGTTTATCATCAAAAGAGTACACCATACCACCCTCAAGTAAATGGAACAGTAGAATCCTTCAACAAGATCTTGGAGAATTCATTAACTAAGGTTTGCAATGTCAACAGGGATGAATGAGATTTGAAGATACCAACAGTATTATGGGAATACATGACTACATGAAAAAAGTTGATAGGACAAACACCATTCAAGATGGTGTATGGACAAGAAGAAGTGGTACCATTGGAATTTTTGGTACCTAGTCTACATGTCGTAGAAATTACCAACATGAGAGAACGCGGTGTTGTAAAATAAAGGATAAACTAGCTCATGGAAATGGAGGAGGTAGGATTCTAGAAGGATTTCATCAGGAGGTAAAAAAAGAAAGAGATAAATATTGGTATGAAAGACATATAAAGAGGAAGGATTTCAAGGAAGGAGACCTAGTAAGTTTTTGCAACATCCTTCCTTGATATGTCTTTCAAGGTCTCCTTCAAGGTGTGATAGGTGTGATGCAGTCTGCTAAGCCTAAATACACAACGGAGGCACACTCTTCAACATGAACAGGGAGTCTGGCTGATAATACTCGGATAACAACAACAACAAAACAAAACCCACCACCATGATAGGTGTGATGCAACTGCTAAGCCTAAATACACAACTGAGGCACACTCTTCAACATGAATAGGGAGTCTAGCTGATAATACTCAAATAACAACAATGTGGACAGTGCCAAGTGGGAATGCAATCCTGAAAAAACCAAGGAGAATGCCCATAGCAGCATGAACAGGAAGTCAACCATAGGATGAGATGAAGAAGCCAACACAGGGTCATCAAGAAATATTCTCAGGCACAACTAGTGGGACACAACCCTCACAATCAACAAAGGAGGTTGCACAAGGAACATATGTGTGCGATAAAATAAAATATGAAACAGAGGACCGAGACATCAGCCTCACTCGGGATGATGTAGAGCTCATCGTGGACAAGGTCCAAGACAAGAGTGAGAAAGCGATCAAAACTATAGAGGCACGGAGAGAGAATATCATGGCCAAGCTAATAGAAATCCATGAGAATATACAACAACTACGGGGCCACACATAATATTAGGCTACTGTGCAACATCAGAAGGTGGTACCAAGGCCACCTATGCAGAAGCAGGATGAAGAGATGGTACAATTTGTCACCCAGAGCAGCGACACATTTACCATCACATGCGAAATGATCAGGCTTAATCCTGAAATACCATGAACACCACTACACGTGGTCGAAGCGTTGGACATAATAATAGTGCAGATACCCATGAAGGCTCTTTACAGGCTATAATTGAGTGTCATGTAGGAAGTGAAGTTGAGAGTCCACAAAGATTCCACCAACCTATAGGTGAGCAGAGGAGTCATGAAAATTCTACAAATTACATGTGACCAACTTACTGTGGAGAAAGAAGAACAGAAAGATCACGCGGACAGGCTCGAGCAGGGAGTGACTACATCCTATAACAAAATCCCAAATAATGTGCAAGTAGCAGATCCCAAAACAATGCAGAAGATTAATCATATTATGTAAACAATTGATCAAAATCGGTAGGAGATTGAAAACCTCAAGGAAAAACTCATTCCTACAACTCCCCCAGAGGTGAAAGAACAAAGGAGACAAGAAGCTGCAGGAAAAATGGATGAAATAGAAAGACAAGTTAGCGTAGTTGCGGGCTTGTTTAATAGGGAAATGCAAATGTGGATAGTATTGGAGGAAGATGAACAGGTCCAGTAGTGGGACCATGAAGAAGGAAAGACAAGCACATCCATCCAGGACCTCAAGCAGAGGTAGAAAACAATGAGCATCACTGAGCGTCTCAAGGGAGCACAAGACATGAATAAGATGCAAGCATATATAATAGTAGTGCAGATGCAGAGGCATGAGAGACAGGTGCAAATGGAAAATCACCAAGAGATAGCAACATATGTTATCGCGTAGTTGGAGGAGGAAAAGAAGAACATGGTTCAAGCACAAACAGAGTGTGTAGAAATGATCTAGGAGGAGATCACAGTGCAAGCATCAGAGGAGCTCGTGGAAAAGGCCACGTGTGTCCAAAAAAGAGGAAGGTAACTTACAGAAAAGTTCCACATCCTAACAGAGGTGTTCGAGGGAGCATGAAAAGATTGCGTGGCTCAGGATGAGCCACGTGTCAGTGTTGGGGGCCTATTGGGTGCAAGCCCATTTTGGGGAAAAGGATTTTTGGAAAGAAAAGAATGAAGTGGGAGAACAATAGCTGGAAGGAAAAGAAGCACATATAAGGTAAAGTCACATGCAAGGCACACATGCAATAATACTGTTAAGAACCAAACATCAATATAGCATGGAAAAACCTCAGGAAAAGTACTCAACGCCTTGAAACTGAGATAATTTCAGATAATAAGCTTCTTCGAGGGGGCAACCTCCTTTTACCCCAGTTAAATGTTCAAGTACAAGATGATTCAAAATGAAAATGTCTCCTTGGTATATATATGAGACTAGGAGGTATAATTACAAATAATGGCCTAAAGCCAACATAATTAAAATAACATT
>JZKD02S1981475.1:19031-31965 GCA_000966675.3 Picea glauca | reverse complement strand
CGTGGTCTCAGCTCGGGGGTGGCTAGTGGTAAATCCGTTGGGAGTTGTTGAGCCTACGGTTGGGTGGAAACGAGCACCCTTCTTAGCAGTTGCATCACTTCTGGTGTTTTTCTGATAAGTGTTTTCTTTCATCTTGTATCTTGAAATGTATATTCTAACATCTATGCTCATAAGCTGTGAAATAATGAAGGGTTTCAGTATAAGACTGTCTGTGCGGTGTTTGATCAGAAATGGTGGTTGCATGATTTTGTTGGAAGGACCACGTATGGCTTACGTTTATGGATAGATTTGTACATATATATATATATATATATGCATATTGAATTAATTCAGACTTCGAGTCTGTTCTCGGGGAAATCTATGCCTTTATTCGTCCCCAGGAATACCCGGAGTAGATCTCCCCATAGCGATACCCTTCTTAGAAAAACTCACCAAGAACCTGGAAAAAGGATTTGAAGGCACAAGCCTCAGTAACCCTATACGAGGAGGAATGATCCTCTTGAAATCCCGAAATAGCAACGAAGGAATACCGTGTTCTCTTCGCAAGAGTCGTCGAGGAGGTATTGGACGGTTGAAATTCTCCATGGAGAATTCGCGAAGTCTCGAGAGTCGTCAGATCTTGCAGAGGAGCAGGGGAGTTACGGTAAGCCTATTTTTCAAGTTTTAAATTTGGGAGAAATTAGGCCGTAGGATTTGGGTCAACAAGGACCGTTGGATCACTCGCGAAATATTATTTCGTGGATTCACGAATTGAAGGGTTAAAACCCTTGCCTCAAGATTCGCGAGGCCGCGAAAGGCGAAGTCCCGAAGGGGCGAAAAAATCTGATCCATCCGTCTGTGGGAGGACGCGTGTCGCAAAATCATCCATTTCGGAGGTTCGGGCACTGAGGCTCATATAAGGTGAGCACCTTGACTTCGCAAGTAGAAAAGTCCTGAGGAAATATGAGTCATTCGTCTGAGAGAGGACACGTGTCCCGAGATTTCCCATATCGGGGATTCGGACATCGGGAGTCATAGAGGGAAGTCTTTTGACCTCGCGAGCGGCGAAGTCGCAAGAGGATCCTGGACCGTGGATCCCAGGGACCCATTGAAGCCCTCTAAGCCATCGATCTTAACCTTTACTTAGGTGAGAGAGTGAACTCAACTACGTCCCAAAAGTCCCGAGGACATCGGGGTTGCCCATGTTGAAGGACAGGTGGCATAGATCTGACCATTTTGCGTATCGGGGATTCGTGAGTTTGGAGATGGAAGACCAAACCCTTGGAGTCGCGAAGTCTCAAGTCGCGAGATTGCAATGAGATCTGGGCCGTTGATCAAAGAGGAAGGACAGCCGTGAGATCTGACCATTTCACGTATCGAGGATTCGTGAGTTTGGAGGTGGAAGACCAAACCCTTGGAGTCACAAAGTCCTGAGTCACGAGATCGTGATGAGATCTGGGCCATTGATCAAAGAGGAAGGACAACCGTGATATCGGACCATTTCGCGTATCGGGGATTTCTAAGTTTGGAGGTGGAAGACCAAACCCTTGGAGTCGCGAAGTCCCGAGTCGTGAGATCGCGATGAGATCTGGATTGTTGATCAAAGAGGAAGGACAGCCGTGAGATCTGACCATTTCACGTATCGGGGATTCGTGAGTTTGGAGGTGGAAGATCGAACCCTCGGAGTTGTGAAGTCCTGAATAGCGAGAAGTAGGAGCAACCATTGAGTCAGGACCTCCTCACCATATCACATATCGGGATCTCGGAGGTTGAGGGGAATCAATTTCAACTGTAGAAGTCTCAAGCTTGCGAGTTGCGAGAGCTTGTGCAACACGTGGCATGTCTGCTTGGTGGGACCCACGTGGTTGACAGGTGCTGTAACGATAAGACGCCTAGAGAGAGGGAGAAGTGGTGATAGGTGGTGGACACGTGTCGTTTGAAACGGGAGTCAACATCCTGTTGACTTCTTGCACTTTGGGTTCTTGTAAGAAAGTGGTACAGAAGGCAACATGATAGGAAGGGGGCCCCACGTCAATACCATACCATTCCGGAACCCCCCCCGTTAAAGTCAAAATGGCGAGGGGGCTCTGTAATGAAACCTCAGCTGCAGATCTAGGTGGGCAGATCTCAGCCGTCCGAAACTGCCTGTTCATTAAAATGACGTGCCCACCCTCAAACTTTGGATAAATGGGTTTTTTGGATCTCTTTCTTTTTCCAAGGGGATGCTTCTTTCAGGAGAGCACCCCCTACATGATTATGTGATAACATTAGGCTCCATGGGGGATGACACACCCCCTGCAGGCTACCAAGCACTCTTCTATAGCTTCAGTGCCTTGTTGTTGGGCTATGAGTCATTAATTTTATTATGCCGTAGTGGGTGTGTTACATGAAGTACATGGGTTCATGGGAAAAAAGAAGAAAAAATAGTGGTAATATCTGTTACATAGGTTTGTTGACAAAAAACAAAAAAAATTTAGCATTCCTGACTTAGTTTTCTTTAAAAGAAGGGATCGTCGACACAATAGAAACTGAAATTTATGAAATGAAAGGTTATTGGATAACATAATTTATACATACAAAATATATAATTTTACAAAGCAGAGGACTCATTCCATACTTAGCCAGTTTTTGGATGGCAGGTCTCGGGATGTCGGGCTGAAAATTGGGCTTCTGTTCTTCCGTTCCCTACAAAAAACATCAATAGTTCCGTGATATACAAATTGACAAGTGGACTTCCAGACTATTATAATTTTAAGGGCATCGTGTAAAAAAAATTTAGCATTCCCGAAATAGTATTATTTACATATGTTTAACATATGCTCATGGACAAAAAACACAAAAAAATAGTAGTAATGTCTGTTACATAGGTTCGTGGAGAAGAGCACAAAAAAAACTAGCATTCCCGAAATAGCTTTTCTTAAAACAAGGGTTCCTAGATACGAGAAATTGAAAATTATGAAATTAAAGGTTCCTGGACAACATAAACTATACATACCAAAGATGTAATTTTATAAAGCAGATATTTACTTTTATACATATGAAATATGTACTTTTATAGAGTATGGGGATGACATTTTATAAAGCATGCACGGAGCCCTGAATCCATACTTAGCCAGTTTTTCATCGCGGGTTCTTGGGCTGGCGGGCTGAAAAATTGACCTCTGCTATTATGTGGCCTACAAAGAATACCCAGAGTTCCACGATATACAAATTGACAAGCAGAGTTCAGACTATTTGAATTGTAAGGGCCTCTGTGGAAAGTAGTAAGAAGGACAGGTGGTAAAGATAAAGTAGTGAACACAATTTTATGACATTTATATAGAAAAAATAATCAAACGTCTTACATATTCCTGTAAATTTAAAGAAACATATATAGCTTTTGCATCGCGGGTTCTCAGGCTGGTGGGCTAAAAAATGGGCCTCTTCTATTCCGTGGCCTATAAAGAATACCCAGAGTTCCGCGATATACAAATTGACAAGCGGAGTTCGGGCTATTTGAATTGTAAGGGCCTTTGTGGCAAGCAGTAAGGACAGGTGGTAAAGATAAAGTAAACACAATTTTATGACATTTATATAGAAAGAATAATAAAATGTCTTACATATTCCTGTAAATTTAAAGAAACATATGTGTGTGTGTGTGTGTGTGAAATATGATATGTGAAATTTGAGTGAGTGATTTACTGCATATATAATTTTGAAAATGACTAGGCAGGGGAAAATATGCATAATTTATACATACAAAATATGTAATTTTACAAAGTAGATATTTATTTTTATACATACGAAATATGTAGTTTTATACAGTATGTGGATGGGATTTTAAAGAGCATGCACAAATCCCTCATACCATACTTTGCCAGTTTTTGGATGGCGGGTTCTCGAGATGTGGGGCTGAAAATTGGGCTTTTGTTATTCCGTGGCCTACAAAAAAGCAGTGATAGTTCCGCGATATACAAATTGGCAATCGGACTTGGGCACTATTTCAATTTTAAGGGCCTCGTGTCAAAAAAATTTAGCATTCCGGTAGTTTTTTTTACATACGGTCCCGGACAAGAAAACACAAAAAAATAGTAGTAACCTCTGTTACATAGTTTCGTGGAGAAAAGAACAAAAAAACCAACATTCCCAAATTAGCTTTCCTTAAAACAAGGGCTCCTTGAGAGAATAAATTGAAATTTATGAAATTAAAGGTTCCTGGACAACATAAATTATACATACCAAAGATGTAATTTTAAAACGCAGATATTTACTTTTATACATACAAAATATGTACTTTTATAAACTATGGGGATGAGATTTGATACAGCATGGAAGGAGCCTTGAATCCATACTTAGGCAGTTGTTGCATCACAGGTTCTAGGTCTAGCGGGTAGAAAAATGAGCCTATGTTGTTCCGTGGCCTACATAGAACACCCAGAGTTCCGCGATATACAAATTGACAAGTGGACTTCGGACTATTTGAATTGTAACAGTCTCTGTGGCAAACAGTATGAAGGACAGGTGGCAAAGATAAAGTTGTGAAGACAAATTTATGACATATATCTATATATATGTGTGTGTGTGAAATATGATATGTGAAATTTGAGTGTGATTTACCGCATATGTAATTTTGAAAATGACAAGACAGGGAAAAATATGCATCAGAAAGGAAGAGAATTTAAATAAAATAAACATAATGTCTTCACATTCAACAGAGCTAAAGATAAAAATGTAGGAACACATAAATATATGAGGAGACAAAAGAATAGTTTTATTTCGAATATATGAAAAAAAGGATACTTTGTTACATATTCCTGGAAATTTAAATGCGTTTGTTATATAGACTGGGATTGGGGCTCCCGCAAACCATAAGAGAAATATGTACAAGAAATAGGACTGGAAAGAAGAAGTGGGACACGGTAGAGTGTTACTTGAAAAGTAGAAATGGGAAGATAACAGTCATTGGTTATAGATTTATATTAAAAAAAGGTGGAATAACTGGATTGATAAAAAAAGGACTATGACTATACACTTAGAGGCATGGTACATATAAGTAATTTTTCTATTTGCTTGCTGATACATATTCCTGTTGATTTTCATGGCCAACCCACTTGAATAACTGGACTGATAAACAAAGGATGTATAGGAATGTTCCAAGAAGGAATTTTGCTATTTGCTTGCTGATGCATTTTGTTGTTGGATTTTGTCGGGGACCCACTTCAAGTTCTCTTCATTATAGCTTCTCAAGGGGGTGACGTTGATGTCATTCCAGATTTTAATGCTGAAAAGTTCATATTCTAATTCAGTTAGGTCAATAGAAAAATTACACAGAAACTGATGAATGTCTCCATTCTGCATCGAATAGCGGACTAGCCAATTGTCCACGTCTTCCTCATGATATTCAAGAATCCTGTAATTTTTTTCTAGAGACAAGCCTTTAAAATTATCAAGTTGTTTATCGAAAGCTTGCTTGTTTAACGCCAATGAGTTGACGACTAAGTTGGGTTCCTGGAAGTCATTTGTCCTTCCGACTAAGTCTATTTTGGCCATCTTTGTGACTAATGTTTCTTTCTTTGATATTGTTTTCTCACATGACTGGATGATGAGATACAGGTTCTTCACCCTTTCTTTCCAGCATGCTTCTAATTGAATGAGTCTTTTTGTGGATGAGAGACCATGTTGTCTTCTTTTCGTTTATGGCATGTTGTTGAAATGAAAGGCAAAACGAATGATTGTGTGCAAATAGAAAGTTTTTTCATTTTTTAAATCCGTTTGCAGAAGTTGGAGCAAGTTATGTGCCATGCTTCCCACCGAATCGATATTTTGTGATGTTTCCTAGGCCTTAGTAATCAGTTCCATTCTTTTGTTGATATTTTCCTCCACATATCCTCTACAAGAGGTGAGGAAGCTGGAGGAGCCTTTTAGATTTGTTGCAGGGGTGCAGGGAGTGGAAGGTATGGCTATTGCCAAAGGATTGCCTAGCAATGGCATAGGAAACAAAGCTTCCTCTAATTCCTTAATCCGATCCTTTAGTTTGGCATTCTTGGCCTCAATGACTCGAACACAGTCATGAAGAGCATCTCCAATTTCCATGTGAAGTTGAGAGATTTTGGATGCCTGCATATTGGCAAGGTCAAGTTCTGAACGATGTTTTCTTTTCTTATTTTTGACATCTTTTTTTCAATAATTAATTTTTTTGATTTGCTTTCAAAAACAACACTCTAGCATACAAAGGATTCATCTTTGTCAAAAAATTTGGTATCAACTATGTCCATTGGGTAGCCAAGTTGAATTGGGTCTCTGAGCTGATCAAGGTTGCAAAATATGCTATCCAGATCAGCGTCAAGATCCATGTTTTCACCCTAAATTTCAGGTTGGTCCGCCTCCTTGCAATTCTTTTCCCCTTTTCCTGCACCGGAAGCTTGCCAGAACTATCAAATTTATGATGGACTATTAATTTATGGACCTTAGGCACAAAGATGTTCAGTGTATCTGTACAGAGTTGTTGTGGAACTACCACCAGTAGTTTATGAAAAGGTTGGTTTGCTCTAGAGGCTGTCTGAAATGAAGAAATGGAGGGCGCAATATAACCCATCAGAAACGTTGGTTCAATGCATGTGAATGGAAAATCTCCCCGAGGTCTTCCTTCATTAATGACAATGCCTATGTGTGTTTCATGGTGAGCTGGCAGAAGTAAAGCTTAATTATTTCATACTTAGAAGAGCAAAGGTGGTGGTTACGATGCAGAACATTTAAGGATTGGAGGTTTCATGAAGGAGCGAAGCTGACGGTGTGTGAATGACATTCCATGGTGTTTGAAATTAACAGTGGGAAGCGATAGCAAAAGCGTTTGCAAATATTGCATTAATGGCATAACTTCTCAAGACTTGCACCCATCAATGAAAATTTAGATGGTGCCTGCACGATGACTAGTTAGCATTAAATATTTAGAAACAAAACATATATATCACTTCTTAATATGGACACGTGCGAAGGCGACGAAGATGGGGAAGAGCAAGTAAGGAAGAAATGGGCAAGTCTGAAAAGCGGTCGGACGACCTTCAAAATAAGTTTACAGGCGATAGCGAGGACAAGCGAGTTGAAAAATGTGTAAAATGTAAGAGGGCGTGATGGTGTAGTTCAGAGGAGGGTTTGTATATTTGCGGAATTGCAGGAAACTGGGTAAGTATGGAAATTATGGTTTTCTGCAGGCTTCCAGGGACCATAGCGAGGGGAAGCATGTACAGTCTTTGGATCGCGGGTTGGCGGGCTGAAAAGTGGGCCTCTATTGTTTTGTGTATTGTAAATAGTACCCATAGTTTCCCGATTACAGTTCCGCGATATACAAACTAGCAGACGAACTGCAAGGCTGGGGGAGCCAGGATGGCAATTTTCAAGTACTAAAATATGAATAATTTAATTAAAAAAAATTATGAAATGAGTCACAAGGTCCGGGTCTGGTTGCAATTGTAGATTACCAAAGTGTCGGGCATCTGCGATATACAAAATTACAAGCAGATTTGCACGTTGGCTAGCTCAACATTCTAGTTTTTGTGATTTCCACGATATACAAATTGACACAGACTCCAGGGTTGGCGGGTTCCCAGAAATGAGAAATACATACCAAATATGTAGAGATCCTGTATTCCATACCTAGCCAGTTAGTCGGATTGCAGACTTGCGGGCTAGAGGGTTGTAAGTAGGGCCTTGAATGTTCCATGTCTTGCAAATAGCACCCATAGTTGGGCGATATAGAAATTGACAAGTGAAGTTGCAGGATGAGTGGCTCATATTATAGCTAAAATTAGTTTCAAGTACTAAATTATTAATAATCAATATTGATAGTGTACAATTCAATTAAAGAAAATTAGCAAAGGAGTCGCAAGATTCCGACCCGGGTCCAATTGCAGATTATCAAAGTCTTGGGTGCAAGATTAGATGGACATGCAATGTTCCACTCCGGTGTCTGGGAACCCGCGACCATAGACATGGATTACCAAGTTTTGGATGTAATATGTACACTTAGAACACGGGGAATGAGAGTTTGATAATGCGTAGAGTGGAGCCCGTGGTCATAAAATAGGCTAAGGAACCAAATGGCTTGGTCGGACTCGTAGTGCATATTCCATAATTCACATGGAACACGAATTGTGTGGTGACCAGATCAATATGTGTAGAAACCAGGGAAAACTAAATATGTACCTTTATAAAGTATGGACATGAGATTTTATAGAGTACGTACGGATATCACATTCCATACTTGCCCACTTTCTGGATCACGGGTTCTCAGGCTGGCAGCCTCAAAAATTATGTCTCTATTGTTCTATATCCTACAAATAGCACACACACTTCCATGAAATACAAATTGACAAGCGACTTTGCAGGGTGGTTGAGATTTTATAAAGTATGTACACTTTTTTGGATCACGGGTTCTTGGTCTACCAGAGTAAAAAAAGGGCCTCTATTATTCCATGCCCTAAAAATAACATCCACAACTCAGCGATATACAAATTGAGAAGCGGATTTGCAGACCAATACATACAAAATATGCATAGATCCCTTATTCCATACTTAGCCAGTTAGTTCGATCACGGACTTGTGGGCTAGCGAGCTGTAAATTGGGTCTCTAATGTTCCGTGTGCTGCAAACAACATCGATAGTTGGGTGATATAGAAACTGACAAGCGGACTTGTGGGCTCGTTGTCTCAGCATTGTATTTATGTTCGATGGCAGACCTGCAGGTTGGCGCGCTCTACGCGTAAAACGAGAAAATAAAAAAACACAACTGAAAAACAAGTTCGACAAATATAGACAGAGTAAACAGAAATATGTTTAGTATGGAACATGGGCAGAGTTTGATAACGCGTAGAGGGGAAACCATGGCCATAAACTTGGATAAGAAAACCAAAGGGCTCGGTGCGACTCAGAGTGCATATTTCATAATTCATGTGGAACACAAACTTTGTGGTGACCAGATCAGTATGTCTAGAAACCAGAAAAACTAAATATGTACCTTTATAAAGTATGGACATGAGATTTTACAGAGCATGTATGGATATCGCATTCTATACTTGGCCACTTTCTGGATCGCGGGTTCTTGGGCTGACGGGCTCAAAAAATAGGTCTCTATTGTTTCGTGTCCTACAAATAGCACATAGACTTCCACGAAATACAAATTGACAAGTGGACTTGCGGGGTGGCTGAGATTTTATAGAGTATGTACACTTTTTTTCATCACGGGTTCTTCGTCTGCTCCCAATGGATCCCAACAATGCTCTACACTTGTAAATGTGACGAAAAATGTTGGCGGGCCCAATTGTCAGATCATTGCAAAAATATTTTTTTTGTTTTGTTGAAAATAGTCAGGGGAGGTGCGAATGTTTTTTAAATCTATGTACCCAATATCATATTTTAGAATTTTTTCCAGGTTTACTTTGTACTTCACGTCCTTGGCCAACAACTTTCTTCCTTGTAACTAGCCTTTTCTTATTCGGACCCACATTCAGGAGATAACTTTCTCTATTACTATGCACATTGTTTTGAAAAACAAATTTGTTATGTGACAGGAGAAGCAACTGCTTGAATGTAGCAGCTCCCATCTGACTATTTTATGATAGCTGAATCATTCTGTGATATCAGTGCCACGTGTATCTCCATAGAAGAGTGTTGGAAAGTTAATTTCCTTAGTGAATTTGTTCTTGAATATTCCAAGTGGACACTGCCCCTCAGAAGGTGGAATTTCAACAATCTTGTCTTGCAAATCACGAATGAACTGTGAATCAGTGAATCCATACACCAATGTCTCAACAAGCGTTTCATTCTCTGATTCATCACTTGTATCAAATTCACTACGATTTTCGAAAGTGTCTACATAGTTTCCATCTTCTTTTGCAAGAACATTGTTCCAGTTGTCATTTATACAAATGTTATGTGCTTTGTACAGGGCCCTCGAACATAATTCCTTTAATTATTTCATAACAACATGCACACACACTTTGTCTGTCTGATAGGAATTTTTGTATCGCAAACGTCTTTTCAGATCCACGACAATTGTCATTGTATTGTTAATGAATTGTGTCAAGGCTCTTTGCACAACATCTAGTTGAACAGACACACTAATAATCGATCTTGTTAAGCACATATGGGGTTGTTTATATCCCCAAGGTCTGATTTGAGCAAATGAAATTTGGAGAGAGACAAGTCTCTCCTCAAGTTTTGTAAGCGCACTTACATCTGTTAGTGGTGCATTACATCTTATTTGTTCACGGGTTGCAAACTATGGCAATTTTCCATTTTCAAGCAACCTTTTGCATGGAAGACAAATTTTGCCACTGGAAAATGCTTTATCATGCGTTGTCAACTGGAGGTATTCTACTTGCAAAGAAGCCATGAAAGACTTGTTGTTTTTTGAGAAATTCAGTTGATCACAAATTGCACATGCAATTGAAGGAGTATCTTTAATTTGTTTCATGTACGTTTGTCTTGCATTTTTCTTTCGTAGGGAAGTATGGGTAGAAACTGTTTCCTGGTTTTCATTGCGAGTAGTCCATGGTGTTGCTGCTAGCCCACGAAATGTGACAGTTGCATGACCATTCTGGGATATGCAACTCCACATGTTTCTGTTGTTTTGTGCATGGACAAGTTTCTTTAGATTGTGATATGTGGATTTCTCTCTAATAGGAAGCGTGGCAATGTATTTCTTTCTCTCGCGCATGATCTTTTTCAAGTTGTGGTAACTTAATCTACATTTCTTTCCCAAGGGCACGATGAGTTGATGGAAATTGGGATGAATTTCACTATGACCTAGGTGCTGATAACCTAGTCTACGTTTTTAGTTCAAGGCTTGTGTGGCCTCATCACAATTGGAACAAATTTGACACATAGTTTTTTTCAAGTTGTGATAACTTACTTTACGTTTTTTGTTTAAGCCCTATATGGGCTCATCACAACTGTGATGAATTTCACACATCGTTTTTTTGTTCAAGCCCTCTATGGCCATATCGCACTCGACAAGAGTTCCATTCTCACTAAAAAGCATGTCGCACGTATGCAGATTCGATGCGGTTTGGGTGGCATGGACATCCAACCTTGAACCACCGATATGTTGAAGGTAAGGTTCATAATGGATATGTGTTGTATTTGTTTTCAATGAGAGGATGTCAAATGTTCGATCGTAATTTGAATCAGTAAACCAGGAATGGACAGTGCCATCTGGCAACATCGACCAGACTTGGATATTTACTCTAAATATCATAGACAACCATTGGAAACAAAATCTACAACCCTCCACATTCCCCTTTTCATATGGAAGTGCTATGTTTACAAGGTATTCCTTCCAAGTTCCAACTACCGACATATTTTCCAGGAGATATGGAAAAAGGTGTTGATGGAAGCACCTAAAAGCCTGTTGGCTGCCACCTACAATTGCATTGCAAAAGGACTACATGGTGTAAAGCCGCAACGACTGCACATCAAACTCCACTGCTAACAAACAACAAATTGCATTAAACAAACTATCTCCATAGTTAGACAAAACATTTGTTACCAGCTGTAAACCATGGCAATCTATGTGATGCATAATCCGTTCCCACTGCGATTCAAGGTCTTTGCAAAAGATGGACAAGTAAATATGAGGTACTTCAACATTGCATACATACATTTTTCTGTACATGAGTGGTTCATAATGACCACTGATAGCATTGGCATCATGGAACAAGATGCAATATGGATTGTCAGAGGCAACTTTGTTGAATAGTAGATATCTTCTTTTTCTTGTCACTGACCATATTCCAACCGATATATTGAGCCAGTTAGACATCCACCGTATACAAAATGTGTCTCCCCAAGGTCCCCTCTCATGTGTAGGCAGAGCTGGAGATGCAGACAACTGCATCTTTGAAAAATACGTAGTGACATCATGTATTCTATGCAACTGCCTAAGAAAATCAGATTCTAGTTCGTATTCATAGGAGTTCAATGCCTCCGCGTCGCCATTTTTTAAACAGGCCAAGAAATAATCTATCAATCCATTTCGCATCTTGGTCGACGAATATCGAAAATTCAACAGAACCTGGAATGTATTGAAAAGGCAATCTCCTGTAGTATATGAGAATGCATCCAATATAAAGAGGCCATTGCTATGAAAAGCCACGTCAATGCTGCCATGTATAATGGACTGTGTATCTATTTCATACGAATCAACATCTACTACTTCTTCCATATTCTTAACTCTGATTTTCAAAATGTTTGTTAGATACTTTCACTTTGTCAGAAAACAAAGAAAAGGGGGGAAAACAAATAATAGCAAACCCCCCCAAAAAATGAAAGTAAACTAGGAAAACTACAAGCTCGAAACTGGGTACCAAATAGAAGAAACAATGCAAATAAATAACACCATAAATTTACTCGATAGAAAGACAATAAGTGGATGTAGTTTTCCAACCCACAGAATAAAATCATTCCCTGTGTCTACACCCCGCCCGATGGTTCCCTCTTCTAATAGCTTCGAACTACTTTTCGAGAACCCCTTCACATTGCAATTTTTCAAATAGCTATGAACGTCGCAGTCGGCATATGAAGACGCATGGTTTCTAGGAATAGAAATTAAGAGCACAGACAAACATGGTCTGCAACAAAATTTAGAGGCAGGGACCCCCACCATTGAAAAACAACAACAGGGAAACTTACCCGTCAACGAGGGATGACAAGAGGTCAGCCCCAAAAACTAGAAACCGCAATAACAGGTCCAACAACTTGCAAAGTTGAAGAACAACAAACCAGTGAACAACCACGAAGATGTCCAACTGCAATTGTAGGACCTCAACTTTGCAAAGTTGAATCAAACAAGAACAACAATCATGGAACTGTTGAAATAATGTAACTGCGAAGAGCATTCTTATTATTATTTTGTTATTGGATTAAATCCCCATTGTGGATTAATCATGTCATTATTATTATTATTGTTATTGGATTAATC
>JZKD02S1981475.1:0-11172 GCA_000966675.3 Picea glauca | reverse complement strand
TTCCCAGGATAAATGTTGTGTTTCTTGTGAATGTGTATTTCTCAGTGATCTTGTTCTTATGATGCTCTTATCTATTGAAATGCAAAGAACTATAATAATGGCATAAACATTAACAGGAACCAAGCAACGAAAAAGCATCGACCACTGAAGCAACGATGCCAAGCATAAAAAAAATGGAACGAAACTATATCCCAACGCATTTTCACAATAAAAATTTAACCTGTCAGGTAAACACTTAAGACTGTCAGGACCGCCTAAGGGCCTAGCCCTATACAAAAATTTAAAAAAAAAAAATGCAGCGTGGCAGGCCTGATCTCTCAAAGCACGCAACAATAAAACAAAAATCACACATACTAATATGGTAGACAATGTATTTTAGCTAGCAGAAATTGCTAAAGGAAACATTCGAACTAATGTTAGCATTAATCCATCTTCGACCATTGCATAAGAAAATATATGATTCTAAAAGACCATATACGATGAAATACTTTGGATATGCCAACATATATAACATTGGGAATAGTGAAGCTAGAAAAAAGACCTCCAATCCGTTGTCCAATCACATCTTGACAAACATGGTACTTTTTATTATATAAAAATCGACGGAAGATGTCCGACTACCATCAAAAAAATGGAACGAAATTGTATTCCAACACACTTGTACAATAAACATTTAAGACTACCAGACCTGTTAGGTAAACACTTAATATTGTCAGGACCGTCTAAGGGTCTATCCTTGTACAAACATTTAAGAAAAAATGCAGCATGGCAAGCCTCTTCTCTTGAAGCACGCAACAATAAAGAAAAAATCAGACATACTAATATGGTAGACAATGTATTCAAGCTAGCAGAAAATGCTTAAGGAAACATTTGAATTAATGCTAGCATTAATCCACCTTCGATCAATGCATAATAAAATATATGATTCGAAAATACCATATACGATTCAAATACTTTGGATATGCCAACAAATATAACATTGGGAATAACAAAGCCGACAATAAGACCTCCAATCCGTTGTCTAGTCAGATCTTGACAAACATGGTACTTTCTATTATATAAAAATCAATTATTTCACTTCCCTTGTTCCAGCAATAGATAATATGCAAATATTTGTGGTCAATGCACAATTTAATACCAGGTCAACGATTTATCGATCGCTATAGTCCCTCTTGGCCTATGGCAGGGACTAATAATATATTAAAAATATAACAATATACCTTTCAGTTTTTTAATTTTTGTAAGCTTTTAAGAACTTATATTAATCAAGAAAAAGTAACATTATATGGTTTTTGTTACTAGCCTGTTTTTTGTCATTAACCTATTGGTATGCAATTAAGGAAATCATACCTTTTTTTTTTCAAAATTGAAAAAAATAATTTTATTAGTGAATATAAAGAGTCTTTTAGAGCAATAAGTCTGTTGCAACAACACTTGTTACTTCCCTATTACATCGACAATCATAATAGGTACTAGTTACTTAGCACATAAATTACATCCTCCATCACTCATTACTATCATATGAGATAATAAGTACAAAAAACAAAATTGTATCCTCCATCACTGAGTTTATAAATACAGTTCTCTTGCATTTCAAAACATATTTGATAAAGACTAAGCTCTGGTTCTTCTACTTTGCTACAACAATTTAATAGTAGATTGACAGTTTTTCAAATCTCTCAATTTGTTTTTCCATACCCACTACAAAATATATTCCTTCTTCCTCCATCTTCAAGACTTGTTTTGAAAGATGATTAGCTTCCTTGTTATACTCTCTGTAGATGTGTTGTTCTTTTAGTTGATGAAATTTTCCACTCAATGCACGAATCTTTGTCATCCATGGCTGAAGTGAAACCACATGTAAGTTGTTTAAATATAGAAACTAGGGAAATCATGCTAGCAACATAAAAGTAGTTTATTTGTCCATATTGTCTGGATAGGCATATGAGACTTTAGATTACATAGCATAATAAACAATAAACATAAGTCTAGATAGAAAAAGCCAAGAGAGTGTTGTTTCGTAGCCTAATATCTAGGGGGAGAGAAGACTAAAGCTATGTTACCTCTAAAACTGAAAAACCAAAAAAATAACAAGCTTATCATGTAGAAAGTTAAACATGAAGACTATTATCTTCAACAATAGGAACTTGGGGTTGTGCTACGCTGAGCATGGAAAATTCCAATCCAAAAAGTTTCTCAATGAGCAGGTTGAGCTTGTGGTCGACCAACTTAATCCACAACTACACGCCATCTGGTTAAAGCAAAATCTCATTATAGGCCTCGTTTCGTTCAAATAGCACATTACCCATGAGAGACTTGACTTGCCAATATAAATCCATTGTTGATATGTAATCGAGGGACTTATAGTTAGTTCACTTGTTTCACTAACAAGGACCTTGTGCGGAATTAACTTTTTCTTTTTGTCTTTATCTCAGTTCTGTCTCTGAGTTGTGCATATGATTCTTTGTCTCATAAAGGCTACTAAGCCTCATCCATCTACCCTGCACATAGAAATTCCTTCTTCTCTTGATGAGAAAGTTCCTCGCTCAATGCAACCTGCACACAACTAGTGGTTGGCAATGGAAGGTCGACAATTAAAATATCTTCCAAGAAACAATTGAGCAACTCAATTAAACATATGTTCCATATGGCATTGGTGTTTTCTTTATCATGGCCATGATTTGCTTATAAGAATGGTGTGAGCATGAGTATCAAATTGCATTTGGAATTTGGGTTGGTTTTTGGTCTAAGTTAAATGGCTTGGAACATAAGAACATGTAGTCCAACTCCTTGCTATTTTGATAACGACTACAATTACCCAAATATAGAAATCCTCAGTATTATAGTAATGAGGTCATTACATTCCAACCATCAATTAGCCAAGTGCTCGGTTAATAATCTCAATGCTTAGTGTGACCCGATCTCATGCTCCAATAGATTAAACCTCCATTCACCTCCTTCATTTAAACCATGACGATTATGTTCCAGATGGCCACTCAACTTGCCTCCTTCATTTAAAACATGATGATTATGTTCCAGATGGCCACTCAACTTGCACAAAAGCATCATAATAGTGTCTAGCATTGGATTTCATGTCAAAGTTGTGATGAGCTACATGTGGGTAAGAGAATATGCACCAACACTCAAGGTGGATTCTCAATGTCATGTCTGGACCATGAGCGAATGAAGAAATGTGGGCAGAGGTTATAATTGACCCAAGCTGACAAATTATGGGCATCTAGGAAACAAATAGGATTCAGTGGAGTGCCTTGGAGACATGTTGAGGAAATGGAATTATGAGGCATTAGAACAAACACTTATAGAATAGGGTTAGGTTTTTAGCACGTCAATAATCAAGTGAAACGTATTATGGTTTATCCGTGAGCTAAGCTTTACGGTCATGAATGTTGAGAACAAGAATACCCAATGTTTGGACAACAAGTGGAGCATGCATGGGATCTTTCATGAGTGCTAGGATTTACACTCATTGTTTGGGCAACAAGGAAGAAATGTGTGGGTACTTGAGATGCCAATGAGCAGAGAAGAGTGTGCCCAACTGATATGTTAGAATCATGGTCACTTAGACATCAATCAAAATGTTCTATGGAATGTCCAAATATCAATAATTGCTTGGCTATGGAGGAAACCACCCAACAACAATTGGATATGCCCAACAAGACATTAGGTTGACCCAACATGCAAATTAAATGCCCAGTTGGTGGAGTGAAATCGTGTGCAATTTAAATACTGTAAATAATTCTTGGCAACAAATAAATGAGACGTGGGAGATTCATCTCTCAAGGAATGGCTTAGATGCACCCAAAAACATACCAAACAACCCTCTAATGGTTTCATTCTCCCAACAAAAGAGAACTGTGTGTGGGCACTTCAATACATCAACAATACAATAAGAATTATCCCCAAAGAGAGAGTGATTCCCAAGAGAGAGAAATAGGGTTTTAGCAAGTTCTCCCACGGCTCCAGAAAGATGATCTTGGAAATTCCTTTGCCCAATGCATACAACGATGGATAATAGCAAACCGTTGCAATGGGTAAGCATCATTTAAACATGAATCTTTGTGAAAACCTCTCACACAACAAACTAGAAGAATACAAATAAATCCTCTTTCGGTCAAAATAGATACAAAGAAACCGTTAGACTTAACCAACAAACTTCAGTTAAATAAAATGGTGAATTTAACCACAACATTCAATAATAAAATAACTCAACAAAACATGATTTTAACCCTGGAACCCAAATTGGGAAAGCCAGTTTCAATGGTGCTTAATATTCCTCTTTCTGTAATTTTTGGATATAATGCTCTCCTCCTGCTTGGCTGAAAGGCCCTTGAGAATGAGTGTGAGTAAAGAAATAGGGAGAGCTAGAGGGTAAGGGAAGTCCAATATCCAAGACTCTTCACTTCTCATTCCTTAGCCTTATCTCCTATTTGTTTCCTTATATTTTAATCATTTTTTCTTTAACTTTTCTCTTACACCCTTATTTGGCTTATTTAACTTTAACCTTGCATTGTTTTACATGGTATACATAATATTGGTTGATTGTTAATTTGCTTTATAGGTGATGAGTCTTATCCATTCTTCAGTCGGAATCCATTTCATATCAACCATCTTGAAGTATTTTGTTTCTCATGTGCGAGAGGAAGAAGTATCAGGTACCCAGGAACAAATGTCTACATCCACAAATGCATCCTTAGTGAACTGCATGTGAAGTCGAGTATCAGTTTCACCTAACTCAATCTCTCCATGGACATCTAATGGGGTGGTGGAATTAGATATTGCAACAGTAGCCTTGCGCCATCAGAAGGAACCAAAGAACCAAGGAAATGGAGGGGGGGACTAGGGAATGGCAAGGAAACCATAGGGAGATCTAGAAGATAGAGGACGAGCTACAAGGTAATGCGAGTGCATAGCTATAGGAGGCAGAAATGAAAGGAATGATAAACCTAGCCATGGAGGAAGTTGTCTATGATCAAGAGGCCTAACAACGATAACATGGGCTCACATATTTCCACATTGATGAGCCTTCATTGCCAAGGCTAGAAAGTATTCCTTCCAAATACAATGAAGTACGAGGAGAATGGCCATCAATGAAACAAGGAGCTTCACAGTCATTCCAACACCTTCTAAATAACTCGTCATCGTGCATAATCATCAAGAGAAGTTACCACATGTGTCACCGAGAACCAGGAAAAAGATGAGCCATTAAGAGCTTCCACCATCTTTCATATAACACCTTTTCGTCCCTATCACCCCATCCAGAAAATACCTTTCAATATTTTAAATAAAAAAATTAATATATTTTTGAACAGTTTTATATTTACATATTTATAATATTACTATTTATATGGTTCTAATACTATTGAAATTATAATAATTTATACCATGCTTTTAAATTTAGGATTCTACCTAGTAAATACGGGTAGGCCAACCACAATTAATTAGTAAAGAAATAAAAGTTCACATATATTTGATAACTTTACATTTAAGGATATATTAAAAAAATTATTAATTTTTTTAGTTAATAAAGTTTTTTTTTAATTATATATAACTTTAAATTTAAAGAAATAAAAGTTCTCATATATTTTTGTCAACTTTACATTTAAGGATATATTAAAAAAATAATTTATTATTTTTTAGTTAATAAAGTTTTTTTTTAATTATATATAATTTTAAATTTAAAGGAGATATGATATTTATATTTATATAAATTAAATAATTAATTGTTGAAGTATATTTTTATAATTATGTCAGAGGTTTCGAAATGTCCATTTTTTTAGTGGACACTCCATCTATTATTTGGGATAGAAAGGCAATGTCCAACATTTAGAGTGGACACTCCACTCATCATCGGGGACAAAAAAACCTTTCTATCCCTAATGATGAGTGGAGTGTCCACACTAAGTTTTGAACGTTTCTAAACTCCTGATGCAGTTATATCTAGAAAAATATACTTCATCAATAAAAACTGTAAAAACCTACATACTCATTAAATAATCAAATTGTTATGTAAAAAAATATTCATCTCATAAAAAAAATTATATCAATTTAATAGATATTAGATTAAACTTTCATATTAAATTAAATTATTAAAAATATTTATCTCATAAATAAATAAATAAAAATTGTATATCAATTTAATATTTTAATTAAACTTTCATATTAAATTAAATAATACTTTTGTTAAAATGTAATGTAAATAAAAAACTTTAAAAAACATATAAAATAGTAAAATATGAATTATTTTATTTACTCTTTAACAACTAAAATTATTTCTCAGAGTACAGATTATTTCCCGGGGTAAAGAGGGCCTATATGACTATTGATAAGCCTTCAAACACTTACACAACTCATCTCACATAAAACATTTTGCATGCTTTTATTGATACAGATGCTTTCCTTCAAGGGAATGTATATAATCCTTGAATTTTGATTTTGGAAGGTTCCTTCCATTCACTCATACGGGTGCATCCAAATTGTTTCAAGTTGCGTTGAATATGTTGATGAAGTTTGCACTGAACCAATGTCTTTGTCATTGTCATGTTACAATCTGTATATTGATCTTTTGTCATTGTCATTTGTATATTGATCTTGATGGGAATGTAATCGTTGAAGTGATTGTCATGTTACAATTTGTATATTGATCTTTTGTCATTATCATGTTACATTTTGTATATTGATTTTGATGGGGATGTAATCGTTGATGGGAATGTATCTGTTGAAGTGGTTGTCTTGTTACAATTTGTATATTGATATTTTGTCATTGTCATGTTACGATTTGTATAAGTCTATATTGGAGAAGGTACAAGTCTATATTGGGTTTTGACTTTTTTAAGTTAGTTGATTGCCTAAATTTTCTTGGTTTTCTTAGAAAAGGAATTTTAGAGGTTACACTATTGTTCCAAATCTTTTAGGTAGAAAATTAGCGTTATGGATACTTAAAAAAAAAAAAAAAAATTGGAAAATGAAGGGTTTGTTGAGGGAATTTATATGGGGAATACATGAGTTTGAGTTAGGGAGTGACTTATCAAAAATGTAGTTCGGGGAAATTAATAGGTTCTAGTAGAGAAATCTAGATAAATTTATATCAGGGGATTTGTGGTAGATGTATAATATGGTTGAAACATGGAACACTATCTAATGAGTTTTGAAGAGAGTTAGAGACCTATAGGTAGTCCTGTCGACTAGGAAATATGTGTTGTCGAGTAAGAAATATACGCGGAACAATGAAACTTAGTATAACTAGATGCATAGATAATGAATAAATTGTTTGTCAAAATAAAATACATATAATAAAAAAAGAAAAACATTATTATCTATGCAAAGAGGAGAATGATAAGAATAAAGTAAAAATAGTTAGTATAAAACTTTGTAAAAATAAGCAAAAACACAAAGTGTTCAATGTCAAGTAAAACTTAGTAAAACACAGTATGTATGAAGACTTTCGCTTTTAACATTTATCTGCACCTTCGCACAGGTATATCCCCGCATAGGTATGGTATTATTTATTAATGTGCAATGTGCAATGTGCAATGTATTAAGTAATTAATTGATTATTAATTATTTAATATTGTTTATCAATTAATTATTAAATATTTATTGATTATTTCATATTAATTAATTATTTATTTAATATTGCAATGTGCAATGCTCTGTTGCTTATGTGCAGAGATTTTTGCTTTGACGATTTGTTAACACCTCTACACAGGTGCATATGTATGGTATTATTTATTAATGTGTAATGAACAATATGCAATGCGCAATTTATTAAATAATTAAATAATTATTTAGTATTTAATATTATTGATTATTTAATATTAAATAATTATTTATTTATTATTGCAATGTGCAATGCGTTGTTGTTGCTTATGTGCAAAGACTTTTTCACATGCATATCCCTACACAAGTTTATTAATGTGCAATGCGCAATGTGCACTTTATTAAATAATTAATTATTTATGAATTATTTAATATTATTTATGAATTATTTAATATTTAATATTAAATAATTATTAATTATTTAATATTGCAATGTGCAATGGGTTGTTGCTTATTTGCAAAGATTTTTGCACATGTATATCCCCGCACAATCAAGGTTTTGTACCAGTACATCGTATGTGCATAGACATTTGCTTTGACCATTTGTTTGCAGCTTCACACATATATTTCCCTGCATAGGTATTGTATTATTTATTAATGTACAATGGACAATATGCAATTATTTATTAATAATAATAATTAATTAATTAATATTTCAATGTGCAATGCGCTACTACTTATGTGCGAATCAAGGTTTTGTACCAGTACATCGTATGTGCATAGACATTTGCTTTGACCATTTGTCTGCAGCTTCACACATATATTTCCCTGCATAGGTATTGTATTATTTATTAATGTGCAATGGACAATATGCAATTATTTATTAATAATAATAATTAATTAATTAATATTTCAATGTGCAATGCACTACTACTTATGTGCGAAGACTTTGCATAGGTATATCCCCACACAATATGGTTATGTATCTATACATCATATGTGTGGAGACTTTTGCTTTAACGGTTTGTCTGCACCTTCGCACACATATATCATGTATGGTATTATTTATCAATGTGCAATTTGCGGAGTGTGAAATGTAATTAATAAATAATATCAAATAATTAATACTTATTTAATTATTTAATATTGCAATGTGCACTGCGTTGTTGCTTATGTGCAGAGATTTTTGCACAACATCGCTCCGTACCCATGCATCATATATGCAGAGACTTAAACTATGGAAAAAAGAGATAATTTTTTGTTCAACTCAAAAACTAATCGTGTGCGGAGACTTTTGCTTTGACTATTTATCCACACCTCCGCACAGGTATATCCCCCGCACATAGCTATGGTTTCGTACCTGTACATCATATGTGCATTATTTAATATTATTTATCAATTATTTAATGTTGCAATGTGCAATGGGTTGTTTCTTATGTGCGAAGACTTTTGCACATGTATCTTTCCACTCAATTATCGTTCCATGGTTCCATATGTGCATTATTTAATATTATTTATCAATTATTTATCCATTATTTAATATTAAATAATTAATTACTTATTAATTATTTAATATTGCAACGTGCAATGAGCTACTGCTTATGTGTGAAAACTTTTGCATAGGTATATCCCCGCACAACTATGGTTTCGTACCTGTACATTGTATGTGCATTATCTAAGTTGTAGTCTAAACATTCTTTGGCACATGTATATACCCACACAACTATGGTTCAATACCCATACATCGTATGTGCATTATTCAATATTGTTTATTAATTATTTAATATTAAATAATTGATTGTTTATTAATTGTTCAATATTGGTTTGTGTAATGGGTTGTTGCTTATGTGCAAAGACTTTTGCACAGGTATATCCTCGCACAAGTATGGTTCTCTACTCGTATGTGTATTATTAAATATTATTTATTAATTTGTTATTAATTATTTAATATTAAATAGTTAATTATTTAATATTGCAATGTGCAATTGGTTGTTGCTTGTGTGAGAAGACTTTTGTACAAGTATATCTCCGCGCATGTATGGTTTCATATCCATACAACGTATGTGCATTATTTAATATTATTTATCAATTATTTAATATTAAATAATTATTTATTTAATATTGCAATGAAGTTGTTGCTTATGTGAGAAGACTTTTCCATAGGTATATCCTTGCATAGCTATGGTTTCATACCCGTATATTGTATGTACATTATTTAATATTATTTATTAATTTAATATTAAATAATTATTTAATATTACAATGTGGAATGGGTTGTTTCTTATGTGCAAAGACTTTTGCATAGAGGATAGACTTTCGCATAGATATATCCCCGCACAACTATGGTTCCGTACATGTACATTGTATGTTCATTATTTAATATTATTTATTAACTATTTAATATTAAATAATTAATTGTTTAATAATTATTTGATGTTGTAATGTAAAATGCATTGATGCTTGTGTGCAGAGACACACCTCCGCATAAGTATATCCCCGCACAGGTACATCTATTAGTTGGTATTAAAATCGACACACACACACACACACACATCTTACCCGTACATGAACATGTTCCACACTTGTACATGCACATGTTCCAGCCATCCGCTAAGAGTGTATAATTAAATTGTCGTCGTCGGCTCGACAAAAAGATGTTGTTTTGAAGGACCAATCACAAGTTGGGAAAAAAAATTGAATCACTTGCAACAAAGTTGAACTATAGAAAAAAACGGTAATATTTTGGTCAACACACAATGCAAAAATGATTGCTATAGTCTCAGGCCTTCGGCAGGGTTTGAGACTCATGTATGCAATACTTTGTGCATGCACCCGTTATGCACCCATCCCGCATCATACATGCACCAACACCAGTCCCGCACCGAACATGCACCAGTTCCTCACCTGTACATGCACATGTCTCACACTCGTACATGCACATGTTCCAATCACTCGCTAAGTGTGTGGGATTAAATTTTTTCCGTTGGCCCGACAATAAGATGTTGTTTTGAAGGACCAATCACAAGTCAAGAAAAAAAAATGAATCGCTTGCAACAAAGTTGAACTATAAAAAAAAATGATATTTTTTTTGTCAACACACAAACTAATTAGCAGTCAACGCAAAAATGACTGCTATAGTCCCAGGCCTTTGGCAAGGACTAATAATGAGTATATCACCACATTTTGAGCGATAATGTCTTTGTCAAAATGCAATCGAGGAAACTTAGTGAAGGAATCACTTTTCCCTTTTCATATGTGTGGAGTTGTGTTAACTTAATAATTATGGATATAGAAATCATTTTATTGGGAATATGCTTTGGTGGTTGAACTTTGGACATGTGTTGAATGGAGGTTTAAGTTATGTTGTAGATTACTTCATTAAATAAGTGATTTTTTTTTAAATAATATTTTAAAATGAGATAAAAAAAATGTCATGTCAATGTCAATGTTGTTAACCAACAAAAAAACAGTATTTTCAAATTTTATATAATTTTTTTTTTAAATTAAAATGAATAATATTTTTTTTACAAACTTTACAAAACATTATGAAAAAAATATCTATGATAATCAAAGCTATTTGAGCTAAATTTGAATTTATGAGTAATTTAATTTTTC
>JZKD02S1981453.1:26627-54062 GCA_000966675.3 Picea glauca | reverse complement strand
CATATCATTTATCAATAAGATATGGTTTGTAAATGACTATGTTGGTTCTTTTAATTCATAAATTTATATTGGTAGTGACTAGGGCTTTAATTGGACATTTTGTAAAAATGAGTTCAGAGTTTTGATACAACTTAGGGATTCAAACAAAGTTTGAAATGGGGATATGTAGCATGGGGTTTGGGATGCAAAGTGTAATATCCCCGAGTAGAACCCCAATTGTAGTTATGAATTTTAAACATGTTTGTTAGGCTAGTGAGCTGAGTTATAATAAGCTAGGAGGCTTATGTGGTGATTAGGCCAGAGAGCCTAGATGCAAAGGCTAGTGAGCCTACTATTGTATATGTGTAAATGCTCATATAGTTAATATAATTACATCGTTGGGTGTAGACCGACCATGAAGAAAGAGTACGGGGGACTAAGATCCACTAGGTAGGGTGAGGGAGGGGGCTAAGTGTCTAGGCCTAGATGCTAAGCTAGAGGGCTTACCTCTAAGGGAATAATAATTTATTATTATTATTTCCTAAAGGCTAGGGTGGACATGAACGGTGTTGTCTTAAGTTCCTGGGAAAGGGAACAAGTGCGAAGTGGAAAGCATGTGGCTACAGGAAGACATGTGTCGACCTAGGTGCATGCATTTATAGCTGGGAAAGCCAACTCGTTGGGGGTTTGCTTCCCATTCTAGCATTGCTTCCCATCCTGGCATCGGGGACAAGTCTGGAGTCTCCTCACAACCCTTACGGCCTTCTAGAAGTCTGTCACCCTTCTCGATTGACCAGGGATTCACACATTGAACCAGTTCACCATCATCATCACCTTTGTATCTAGCAAGCACCTTTGGAATCCTGCTGTCGTACTTGAGTTATCCCGTGTGTCTCTTGTGAAGCTCGATGCATTTGTATTCGCCTGAGCCATGTTGTGTCTTAGCATTTGGCCGTTGCCATTTTCGGTGTCCATAACTATTTTTTGTTGCTGTCGTCACCCGTGTGTTAGTTGAATGTTGTTGCTGTATTTCTTAGGAGATGAATTGAAGAAACAGGTTGTCAGGCCTGTGAGCAACTCTCCCAAGTGAGAGAGTTTGCTGGGAAGTGAGTTCTATTGGAAGGGAGTCTCGTAGCATCTACAGTACTCTGAGACTTTCGGTCTAGCCTGTTGTTGAAGCCCAAGGTAAGGGAGGTGTAGTATCCTATGGACTTATATTAGTGAAGGTGTACCCTCCTGGGGTGGAGCAGGCGTGTGGGGAATGAGGGTCTGTGGGTTGTGGGCGTAAGTGACTCCTGGGATAAAAGATCCTTCCTGTTGTTTTGTACAACTTCCTTGTTGTCCTTGCCAAGCCTAGGAATTCCCTTGCTCAGTGGAGTTTAGTCCCGGCTCGGGGGTGACCCACTGCTGAGCATGATGAGCAACGTGGTCTATGGCTGGGAGGTTCGTGGAAGGTATGCAGACAGTTGGTGGTCTTTTAATAAAAGATAAGTACCACTTTTATGTTCATTTACATGTTGTGTAATGGTACATATGTTGTAAATGATGAGTATTGCCTATGTGTGTTGTATATGCTGCATGTGAAGGCTTACTTTTATTTCCACATTAATATGTTATCTATATGTAGAATAATCATTCTATGTTTATATGGATGTGTATGTTTTTCCGCAAGTATCTTTGTGTGGCATAACCCAGTAGCATGGATGATTTTAGGGGATAAATTTCGCTCATAGGCTAATTTTCCATGGTTTTTCCAAAAAAGAGATTTGCTATTTTAAAAATGATTCGCCCAAATTCTATAGGATACAATTATTTTACCTTAAAAATCGCCAAAATTTTATAAAAACTATATAAAATACTTAGAAATTTGAATATTTCTTCAAAAATATCACTAAACATTTATAGTTGGCATATGAAGGATTAGTAAGATTTGCCAAGGTTTCTACATTTTAAAATAAATTTCCATCCTTAAAATCATCCCTGCCCAGTAGTTTAAGGTTTGTGTTGTCATAGATCAGAGCTAAGAGAGACGTCGTGTAGTGACATTGCTCGACTTGTTGGTGGCTGGGGACATTACAAAATGGTATTAGAACCAAGGTTCAAGCACTGAGTCTAGATGGGCCGGATAAGTGGTCATTAGAACCAAGGTTTCAGAGAGAAATTGTGTCAAGAAGAAGAAATTTTAAGCCTCAGAGCATTCCGAGTGTCAAGAGGTTACCTTAGTCATGTTACAAAGCTCAGGAGGTTTAGTGGTATTATAAAACCACGACAGACGTGGTATTGGGCCGTAGAGTAATGTTGGCCATTGGAATCTAATCAGGAGAAGGAGGACAATTCACGACCATCAGATTTGGAGAAAAGTCCAGCAGGGTTAATTTGCAAGTCCTTTAGAATTCGAGACTTCAGCGAAGTTATGTGTTATAGAGCGGAATATCTCGAAGGCTTGAAGCCCCGAAGTCCCCGAAGTGGAACTACACTGTAGATGTGGGGAGAAGAGATCAATCGTTTGATTGGTCCGAAGTGAATCGGAACCATTGGATCAAGCCAAGGGTGGAAGTTACGGTGTTGTGTGAAGGGAGAAAACTCCTGAAGCTCCGAAGTTTGGAGTTAATATGGACCGTCCATCAAGAGGGACACATCTCAACAGATTGGTTTTTCAGGATTTCGACGTTCAGGAGAATTAGTGTGTGCTGAGGCAAGAACTCCCGAAGCTCTAAAGCCCCAAAGAGTCGAAGTAGTGATTCATGATGACGTCACTTGGATTGACGTGGACACATGGGTTGTGTGCCATGTTTCAGTGGGTTTCGAACCCGTGGAATATTGAAGTTCCATTTGGAACGTGATACATGTCACCCATCTGATTGGGCCACATGTCAGCCACTAATATTCTGCCACATGGCACTCCATATGAGCATGGTTAGTGGGGCCCTGAGGTTACATAACATAGTTAAAGGTCAATATAGGACAGGCCCACATTGGTGTTGATCATGATACATCAAGATTGACGACCAAGAGGCATTGCGGGGACCCAAGTTGCACATGAGTTAATTTCTCAAGGCGGTCCCACAATCCAAGCCACAATTTCACCATGGGATTACGTGTCAGCAATAGAGGAATTGCGGGACGAAAGGCGGGTTATTCCAAAACACAGATGCATGCCCCTGCAATTTGAAAGGCGTTAAGTGATGTGACTATTCAGTATCTTGGTTCAAGTATGAAAACCATGGGTCCCAATGGATGTGTGGCACCAGTGGCGAACTCTGGAGACTTGACACTCCGAAAGAATGGGTCATAAGGGAACGAAAGGAAGAACTTTCAAAAGTTTCGTAATGCCGAGGTGACGAAACGTAATGACGTCACCCAAGGTGACATGGAAGTGTTTGGAGATTATCGGTTGGGGGGGTTGGGGGTGTGTGGATATAAAATCCTCCGAAGTCCTGAAGCTCTGAAGATCCGAAGTCCTGGAGCTCAGATGCCTGAAGTTCCATAGTGGGTGTCATTTGTTGGTTGTTGATGAACAGTGGACCGTAGATCCACTCCCCACACTTCGCGAGTTCGCCCATTCGACACTCCGGGGAGTTACAATGACTTGGGTTAGGAACTTCCGAAGCCCAGAGGCCCAAAGTCCCGAATAAGCACCTATCGACCTAGCGCTTGGCCACAGCTCGTGGTCGCATGGGTTGGGGGCTAAGAGAAAGGGGCTAGTGCCCGAAAACTATGTTAAATAAGGGAAAAGGGGTTAGGAAGGAAGCAGGTGGGTTTCGTCTAGTTCGAACCTGCATCAAAAGAATACTGAAGACCTGGGAACTCTATGATAGGGTCCAACAAAGATCTAAGAGCCATTAGCTCAGAGAAAAGAGAATGTTACACAAGAAGTGCATCAGAGAAGAAGCACAAGTTTTAAAGGCTCATAGATTTTTGCTCGATGCTCAGAATTGAGCAAGGAAGTCATGATTGGAAAGGTCTTAGAAAGAGGATTCCAGATGTAATGGTTACATTAAAACAAAAAAAGTGCTAGAGATGTCTTCAGATAGAAGAAAGAAGAAAGAAGGATAGGGAAAATTCTTTATTCTACATCTGAGATTTTTCATAAGTCATTGGATTAGATATTGGGTTCGATAAGCAGCATGGAAACCCCAAATGGAATTCTTGTTTGGGGAAGTCATTCCAGGTGACAATTTTTGCACATCAAATGTGAATGCTAGGTGGAGAAAGCCATCTGTGATACATGAGAATGCATGAACCATAAGTTCATATGGAGATGCAAAGCATGGGAATAAGGAAGGTTTTATGGAATATGAAAGAGTTTGGAGATAAGATGTGACATCTCCAAGGATCAGTCCTACAGATTGGAGGTAGCACCTCCATTATTGCTATCATAATACGCAATGGAAGCATGGCATGAAGGTCATCAAATATGGCACGACAAAAGTTGAATATGCATGTTAGAAGGATAAATCAAATTGTTTCAAGAAAGAAGTTGGTGTTAACTAACCAAGGTTACTCAGAGAACATGACTGGAAATATAATTGGGTCATGAAGGAATTGGATCAGAGGAATCCAAATAATAATGGAATGCTGGAAATTAATATCAGCATAATATGTGATGGCAAGTATGCAAAGTAGACAAGGAAAAAACTCTTGGATGGAGTCAAGTCCAAGAACATCCTAAGATAATGGAAGAAGAAATCATGAGATAGATATCCAGCTAATAGGAATGCATGTCAACACTCTAGGGAGGAAAGCTAGAATAGTAGAGGATTGTTGATGCACTCCAAAGGTGTGAAGGTATTTCCACAAGAGCATGGAGATATCAAATCAAGAATAATTTAAAAGTGAAATGACTTCTAAAGAGAAATCAATAAGGAACCAGGAAGAAGAAAATGGTTCTATGCATGGTTTTGAATGCAGAGGAGATGGTCCCTAACAAGAAGCCATCTTAAGTGACATAACGTCATGAGTGACAACCCAAAAGGCTGGAGGTATCACTTGAAGCTATGATGGTAAGGTGAAATAAGTACTTTCAGTTAATTATATGCAACAAGCAAAGGAGACAAATGCACATCCTTACAATATGCTAGAGATTGCCTAGGAAAGTCAAGTTTGAGGCTAGTTGGCAAAGGGATGAGAAGAGTACAAGAAAACCTCAAGTACTAAAGTATTTCGTCAGGAAAGGGCTAAAGAAGTTCAATCCTGAAGAGTAACTGGAGGTTGAAGAATTCAGAGTCTATAAAACAACTAGGTTTGGAATTTAATTCATCCAAGTACGAGTTGGGATAGTTGGATCCAGGAAATTAATGAAAGTTGAAGGTTAATATCAGCTTAGTTTGGGACTATAAATACAAAGGTCGCCAAGAGTGATTTGGATAGAAAGTGCTTAGGGTAGAAATAATCATGCACAATGATCACAGTGGGAGCACAAGAAGATTCAGGAATCCAGGAAGAATTGAAGACTTTTGGGATCAGGAAGGAAAAGTTGCACAGGGGAAAGAAGTTGTCGAAATTGTGGTAGTAGCAGTTGAATTGGGGTTGGTTGAACAACTATAAACAGAAAAATAAATTCTTTCATGTTGCAAGTGTTGTTGATGGTGTTGCTACATAAGGAGGGAAGCAACATAAAGCTGAAGTGTTGGCTATAAGTTTGATAAAAGAAGCATGAAAGATTCTACTGCCATCAGACATTTAGGTAGTATAAAATTTATTAATGGAAGTCATACAGGTATGAGTTTTATTACTCTTATTGCATAATTGATGAAGGGAATTTAGGTAAGAATTTCCTCAGCCAAAGTTATTTTATTAAATCACATGATTACATTATTTGAATGCATACCACTGGATGTGGTAAAGGCTAGAGGTCTGTATTAATTCATAGTTTTTTTTAGCTTCTGAATGCACACACTGACATAGTGGAATGTCATGTTAATTTGGTTGTGGAGTAATAACCAAAGAATTAAAAGATAAGAACTTATTATAGGAATGAATGCCAGTAAGCTAGTCATGTATGAGACCAGGACATGGTTGGATATGGCAAGGTATGGATATGCAAAGGTTATGAGCCACAAAGGTACTAAAAGCTTCCTACCTTTAAATAAAACTTGGGATGCAACCTTTTTGCTAACACTAATGAACACCACATAATTATATTCTTGGTGTAGTGTTTGGGTCGAAAAAGAAGGCATCCAATTAATTGGGAAGACAATAGGAAGTGTGTGAAGAATGTGTCAACACATTGGCCAGAATTCCAACTTATGGATGGTGAGATACATGACTAAGATAAAGAGCATTATGTAATTCAATGCAAGGTGCACTGAATAAGTATGCATTGAGAATTGCACTCATGCATAGTAAGTGATAGAATTGAGTAATAAATGCAATGGTTGAATGTGTTTTGTAAGTACATGCATATATATTATTGCATGGAAATAATTGTTACTAACAACTGAAATGTTGTGAACTCATGGAGTTGAGGACATTTCAGGGAGGTGTTAGACATTGCAATAGGAAAGTTGCAAGTCAAGTAGTCACATGAGCATTGACTACAAGAAATTTTCTTGTTCAGAAAAAGAAGTAATGAACTTACAAATATTACTATGAACATGCATATGCATAGAATGATGAGTCATTCTATTTTATTAAATTGTTTGGTAATTGTGATTGAATTGCTAGGTGCGAGCAATTCTAAGATCACTACATAAGGTTTTGTACATATTGCAATTGAATTATGATGTACAAGAAATATTGATAATTTGTTGGCAATATGCAAGATGAAGCCTTGCAGGAAAATGGTATTCAGTTTGGTGCTTGTGGAAAACCACAAGGAATGTTGCAATCCTAATATGGCAACAACCAAGAAGAATTATGAAATAGAATTTCATGTTTTGGGAAAAAGTTGAATTCCCTTTTTGAACTAAGTTTGAGTTCCGAAATTAATTCTTTTATGTTCTCTCATGATAATTGCATGTGTGTGATGCATATGAGACAATATTGGCTAAAGTGAGAATGCTGGAAGAAGAACTACCGATAGAGACACTGAATCCCTTTAATGGAGAACCTTGGTGAGAGGCTCTGGTAGTGGGTTGGCGCTCTCCTTGCGTGTGAAAGCTTGAAAAGATGGATCGTTGATGGATTGTGTAGCATGAAAGGATACCTGAGCCTGGAAGGGTGAGTTCAAAAAGGAAGAGGCAACTCAGAAATGCTTATGGCATGGTAACTTCCATAAGGAGGGTGTGTCAAATGGTACAGTGAGGTGGATTCTTCTTGAAATAATTCTATAGAGTAGAGCAAATGAATTCCATTTGCAGTGTGAACACCAGAATTGGTGCTTGAAAGTAGAGCACCAAGTGGATAATAGGCTTCCAATAGCTAAAGCTTGGAACTTTTGAAGAATATGGAATTGTATATTTAATAAACAAGTTGCACTGAGGGCAGTGTAAAAATAAGGGGAAGGGATTGTAATATCCCCAAGTAGAACCCTAGTTGTAGTTATGAATTGCAAACATGTTTGTTAGGTTGGTGAGATGAATTATAATAAGCCAGGAGGCTTATGTGGTGATTAGGCCAAAGAGCCTAGATGCAAACGTCAGTGAGCCTACTATTTTATATGTGTAAATGCTCATATATTTAATATAATTACATCGTTGCATGTAGACCGACCACAAAGAAAGAGTATGGGGGACTAAGCTCCACTAGGTAGGGTGAGGGAGGGGGCTAAGTGTCTAGGCCTAGAGGCTAAGCTAGAGGGCTTACCTCTAAGAGAATAATATTTTATTATTATTATTTTCTAAAGGCTAGGGTGGACATGAACGGTGTTATCCTAAGTTCCTGGGAAAGTGAGCGAGTGCGAAGTGGAACACATGCGGATGTAGGAAGACATGTGTTGACCTGGGCGCATGCAATTATAGCTGGGAAAGCCAACTCGTTGGGGGTTCACTTCCCATTCTGGCATTGCTTCCCATCCTGGCATTGAGGACCAGTTTGGAGTCTCCTCACAACCCTTACGACCTTCTGGAAGTCTGTCACCCTTCCCGATTGACCATGGATTCATGCACTGAACTAGTTCTCCATCATCATTGCCTCTGTATCTAGCAAGCACCTTTGGAATCCTACAGTCGTACTTGAGTTATCCCGTGTGTCTCCTGTGAAGCTCGACGCATTTGTATTCGCCTGAGCCGTGTTGTGTCTTAGCGTTTGGCTGTTGCCATTTTCGGTGTCCATAACTGTTTTCTATTGTTGCCATCACCCGTGTGTTAGTTGAATGTTGTTGTTGTATTTCTTAGGAGTTGAATTGAAGAAACAGGTTGTCAGGCATGTGAGTAACTCTCCTAGGTGAGAGAGTTTGTTGGGAAGTGAGTTCTCCTAGAAGGGAGTCCCGTAGCAGCTACAATACTCTGAGACTTCCAGTCCAGCCTGTTGTTGAAGCCCAAGATAAGGGAGGTGTAGTAGCCGATGGACTTGTATTAGTGAAGGTGTACCCTCTTGGGGTGGAGCAGGCCTGTGGGGAATGAGGGTTTGTGGGTTGTGGGCGTAAGTGGCCCCTGGGATAAAAGATCCTTCATGTTGTTTTGTGCAAATTCCTGGTTGTCCTTGCCAAGTCTAGGAATTCTCTTTCCTGGTGGAGTTTAGTCCCAGCTTGGGGGTGACCCACTGTTGAGTGTGATGAGCAGCGTGGTCTATGGCTGGGAGGTTCGTGGAAGGTCTGCACACAGTTGGTGGTCTTCTAATAAAATATAAGTACCGCTTTTATGTTCATTTACATGTTGTGTAATGGTACATATGTTGTAATTGATGAGTATTGCATGTGTATGTTGTATACGCTGCATGTTTAGGCTTATTGTTATTTCTGCGTTAATATGTTATGTATATGTAGAATAGTCATTCTATGTTTATATGGATGTGTATGTTTTTCCGCAAGTATCTCTGTGGGGAATAGCCCAATAGTTTAAGGTTGGTGTTGTCACAGATCAGAGCTAAGAGAGACATCATGTAGTGACGTTGCCCGACCTGTTGGTGGCTAGGGAGGTTACAAAGAAAGGTAGTGGATGCTTGATGCTCATTGTGTTTGAAATTTGTTAGGACTATGTATATTGTTGTCTCCCTCTACCAAGTAATTTCTTTGCAAACTTTGTGTTATCATGCCATTGAGAATTGCAAGTTAAGATTTGGCACTGCTTCGGTTTTTCTCACCCTAAACATAGCCTTCATATTCATGGCCCTCAGATTTTCATATTGTTTATGTCAATCAACGTGCTTTCTCATTATTATCTCTTTTCATTCAAAATGATGATTATGATGGGTTATTTAATACTTTTATTCTATAGTTTTCCTTTTCTATGAGGTCAAAGATATTGGTAGCTTTCCTCTTCTACGAGGTCAAATATATTAGTAGTTGCAAGAAGCAAGCACTATTTGTATGAAATATACAGGGCTACTTTTTGGACCATCACAATTTCGATTTCAACCATACATTGTTTTAAACCTCACTTTCTAACAATTTTCGTAGTGGATGCTTGATGCTCATTGTGTTTGAAATTTGTTAGGACTATGTATATTGTTGTCTCCCTCTACCAAGTAAGTTCTTTGCAAACTTTGTGTTATCATGCCATTGAGAATTGCAAGTTAAGATTTGGCACTGCTTCGGTTTTTCTCACCCTAAACATAGCCTTCATATTCATGGCCCTCAGATTTTCATATTGTTTATGTCAATCAACGTGCTTTCTCATTCTCATTATTATCTCTTTTCATTCAAAATGATGATTATGATGGGTTATTTAATACTTTTATTCTATAGTTTTCCTTTTCTATGAGGTCAAAGATATTGGTAGCTTTCCTCTTCTACGAGGTCAAATATATTAGTAGTTGCAAGAAGCAAGCACTATTTGTATGAAATATACAGGGCTACTTTTTGGACCATCACAATTTCGATTTCAACCATACATTGTTTTAAACCTCACTTTCTAACAATTTTCCTTTGGGTCACAAGACTTTACAAGTTGTTGACAATGAAAAACATCTTCTCCATTGTGATTTGCAAATCAAACTTGTTCAATCAACCTCAATGGATGTATTTTTAAGACTTTACAAGTTGTTGACAATGAAAAACATCTTCTCCATTGCGATTTGCAAATCAAACCTTTTCAATCAACCTCAATGGTTGTATTTTTAAGAGACCCAATGTTGTCTCTTTCTTACACAAGCTTCTATTACAATTTTCATTATTCAAGTATTTCCCATCACTATATTTTTTAATTTAATTCTATTATGAACTCTAGCTTTGAAGTCATAGCAGTAGAGGTGTTTCATTGTACACAAATTTCATTGATTAAAACAATTATCAAATAAGAAGTTATAGTTACAAAGTTTTTCATTAGAGCACAAAGACTATAGCATAGATTACATCCCAAACAGAGAAAGAAAATAACTTTTCACATGCTTTTGAATTTTTCTGAATAAATTATATACGAAATTATTATTTGTCCAACTTTTTGAGTTCCAAATTTTTCTGAATAAATTATATACGAAATTATTATTTGTCCAACTTTTTGGGTGGAACTCTTTACATTGAAATGAAAAACCATAACCAAAATTTGAATGTGAATTTCACTGTACCCAGCCACAGAGTTGCCCACATTTCAAAGTAGTTGTATGAAGCAACCAGACGGCACAGATGAAACAAAGATTTTGGAGATGCAGGGAATCGAACCCCGTGCCTCTCGCATGCGAAGCGAGCGCTCTACCATATGAGCTACATCCCCTTTGCCATTACAGCTTGACGTCAACAAATGGAACTATGGTTAGTTGCTTATGACATAATAAAATAATCTTTTGCAATAAGTATATAAGCAAAAATGGGCGAATTAATATTCCGGGCGTTAGCTTGAGTGGGATGCGTCGGAGAGCAACTGGTGAACATTTACAACTATTGAGAAAGGTCCTACCGGGATTCGAACCCAGGTCGCTGGATTCAAAGTTCAGAGTGCTAAATCAGAGTGGATAAATTTCTCACCGCAGCTATAATCAGGACTGACTTCTCTCTGCGTTAAGGTCATTTTTTTATCTCCACGGTTTTGAGCAGGATTTGAATCTGCGGGAGCAGAATTAATTGTCTAGAGGCCTAGCATAGCATTGCGTTCTGGGATTTTTTTCCACTTTCCCTAGTAGGATTTGAACCTGCAGGGATACATCATATATCTCTACTCTAGTTAGTTCTTATTTATTCCATAATACGGTGTATCTTTCCACATCATTAAATCCATCATATAAATTATACTTGGATAAATATTTTATCATTGTATTATGTTACTATTTTATGTGATGATGAAAGTTTCTCAAATAGGCTTGGACACCTTGTCTTTGTGAATCGGGATTTGAATTCATGTATTATGAGCATTGTCTATTCTTGTCAATATGGCAATTGACATCTCATTCGGTTTACATGCTTCATGTTTTTTAATCCCACACTCTCCATAATGCCATTTGCGGACACTCATCATAATGCTACTTCCTTTGTTATGTTCCCCTCTATTCTTGGCTCTGTAAAAAAAAACAAAAGAATTAATCATAAGTTATGAATGTAAATTGTAATTATATTAATAAGATTAATTATAAATGAGTTGTTGAATGTCAATTTTTAAGAGCAAACAATAAACATTGAACAAACCTAAGGAAATCACGCCATCTTTTTTTTTCGTGTTCACATATTCCAGCTCACTAACAATATCGAACATGTTGATTCATAGTTATTTTATTGCATTCATAATGCTATGCGTTTACCTATTAAAGTTCATGATGTGGTTATAACTTTCATAGTTATTTTATTGCATTCATAATGCTATGTGTTTACCTATTAAAGTTCATGATGTGGTTATAACTTTGGTATCTAATACGATTATTATTTTAGCATATTGGGGGGCTTCTCAACCATTTAGTATATAATTCATGGAATCCCCACTAATACAATAGATAATGGGAACAAAACACATAACTAATAATTGAATGTAAATCTCTCAACAATCCACCAATATTGTACAAGTTTGGTCAAGCTCATCATAAATATAATGCATAGTTTTTCTTTGTTTCACATAAAATTGTTTAATGATTATGTTTGAGAGTAAAAACTTTATTAAGCTTGGTACAATTTTCTAACTTGTGTATTCTTGATTAAGTTAAGATATGAACTTGCATAAAATGAACCTTGTCAACATCATAGAACCTAAAATTGAGATCACAACAATGAGAATTGTGATTATGTTCATTCAATTTATAACATCATCAAATCCTCACTCCTTCTCTCCAAAATGACCTTTCCCCTTTTCTCGATTCCATGCATCTTTAGATTCTATCATACTCTTTCACTTTCTTCCTCTTGTTTCTTGCAACATTGACATTAGTGTGTGTGACAATACTTCACAAATATTTTGAGAATGCCCCATAGCTCTCTTTTCCCCTGCCTTATTCCAAACCCACGGTCAAGGAGACTTATTCTTTGTAGCATTAATGCTTGTAACAACATTTTTGAAGATGGTTTGATTCTTAAGAAAGCTATGGAGAAGGTAACATAATTTTTATTATCATCAAACTTATGCATTAGGGATCATGCTTTAACATCCCACTCTTTCATGCATTTTCACATGGTTTGAGAGATAAAGTGAACAATCAATAACTTCAATAAAAATAACATGCTTGGTTGTCTTAATGAGTAATTTCCTTTAGTTTCTTATTTATATGGAATTTGGGAAGCTCCAAATCATAAACATCTTAACCTAAATAATAAACAATGGATGTAATCATGTCAGGTTTCCATGTTCCTAGAGGCCTATAATGCAATTAGGGTCTCTTCATTACTTTTATAGTATTTTGATACAATTATCACTCTTCAACAAAAGCCTCAATATCTATTACAATTCCTTCCTTTCTAATGAGATCTAGAATGAAAATGACTCCCATGGTTAAGCATGATTGGGGTATGCTCAAAACATGAATATAAGATGTAGTTCCCATGCATCATATGGACACATAGATTACATCCTCTCTTATATGGGTGTTCACAAAAATGTTTGATTTTGTGATTGTGTCTAAAGTTTTATATTTTCATTTTTAACACTTTGAAATTCTTCTTGAAAGAAAATGTGGCTTAGTGGTTATGAATTTTTTGATCTTTAATGTTGTATAACCCATCAAAATGTTATATTTGAAATTACAAAGTATGCTTACTATTGTTTTCTATTGAGATTTTAACATTTTAAATAATTGGAAGGGAAATATTATATTTAGATTTTTTTTGAAGTGTGACGTACCTAGCTTAATCTTGTCAATTGAAGTACAACTGCGTTTTCAACTTTTCATCATGAAAGGGTTGAATGAATATATGCCCTTCAACTTGAAATTAAGACTATCCCTTCAAATTTGATCACTGAGTGGGACCTTCATTTACATAGGGTTTCACTTTTAGGCTTTTTCAACTTCGGAAGCATGGCGGTTGCTCTCTCAAGAGGTTTTGCTTCAACGCGTGTATGTGGTTATTTTTCTAAAAGAATTACTTTTTTAAAGTTTATGAAAGAGTTAAATATTTTTTTAACTTCACCTCCAAAGCAAAAATACTATCATACCCTAAAAGAAAAGTAGGGGAAAGGTAACATCGAAGTGAATTGGGGTAGTTATGTTGTTTAAAGAACGTGAGATTTTGTTTTTGGATGAAAAATAAATACTTCACAAGGTCAATATTCAACCCACACCTCGCAAAATATTTTCAATGATCTTGTAACTCCAAATCCCAATCGCTTAGTTGCATGCCCACTTGCAATAATCACAGATATGTGATCGTGACTTTTTTAGAGAGAAATAGAAGAGAAAGAAGAGGTCGTGATTAAGAGGGTGAAGAGACAATGACAGAGCAAAACTAGAGGACAATGTTGTTTGAATGAGGAAACGTGAAGGTGAAGAGGGGATGCAAGGGGGTGTCAAGTGGAATATATAGGGGGAGTATGTTTGCAGGATGGAACATAGACCAATCAATAAATGACACATGGTGTTTTGCATGACATAACATAAACCAAACATCAAATGACACATGTCAGTGTTCGAGAGGCTCTAAATAGATGAATTTTTTTATCAATGCCATTTGTTGTTTCTGATGGAGGTTTCAAAAACAATGCAGTGGTGATATATAAAGAGAATCTTCTAAAGACTATTGGAATTGGGGGAAATGGAGGGTCGTTGTTATGTATCGGGACATTTTTGATGGGTATGTGTTATATTCTTTGCACGAGTAGTAGTGTCTGTGTTGTGTCAGGCGCGCAGGGGGGTTAAAGGGAGTGAAGCCCTCTGCGCGGGGATTTGGGGGCAACGCCCCTGGAAAAAAAAAATCTGCCGCGAGAAACGTGTCACATATTTATGTGGTTTTTCGACACATAGATTTTTGCCGATGGTTTTTTTATTTCTGGTTAAGGTTCAATTAGGGTTGTTGACTAATCCAGGTCATTGGGTTAGGGTTTTGGATTCCATTGGCACCTATATGTATATTGTATTGTAAACAATGTATCACTATGAATGAATATATAATATGTTGGTTTTCCCAGTTTGGGTTTCGAGGGGAAAAATCTCTGCGTAATGTTTGTATTTGCCATTGTATCTTTTCCGTTCTTTTACTGAAAATCTATTTGTAGTAAATATTGTACAAGGTTAAAATCTATGTTTGGTATGAGAGCTTTGTTGGCTTCAGGGGGATGCCTTTGTGGTCAAGGGTTTGGCTCGGGACTGTGATAAGCCTTGCTACAGTGGGAGATCCATGGTATTGATTTTTCAGGTGAAAATAAATGGCAAGCAATTCGAAGATGGAGATCGAGAAGTTTAATGGGCAAAGTTTTGAGTTGTGGAAGCTCAAGATGGAAGATCTGTTGGTGGATAGAGATCAATGGATCCCAGTAGATCCAGGTACTGCACCTACAAGAACTTCAATAGATGACTGGAAAAAGTTCGATCGGAAGGCAAAGAGCACAATCTGACTGTGTCTTTCCAATTCAGTATTACTGAATGTGTCAGAGGAAGCTACAACCAAGGATTTATGGGAAATGTTGGGCAAGTTGTATCAATCTAAGTCCCTAGTAAATAAACTATTCCTGAGAAAGAAGTTGTATAACCTGAGGATGAGAGATGGAGACTCGATGGAAGAGCATTTGAATGCCTTCAATACTATGGTAAGCCAGTTAGTATCTGTTGAGATTAAAATTTCAGATGAAGATAAATGTATCAATTTACTGTGTTCTTTACCAGACTCATGGGATAGTCTGGTTGTGGCCATAGATAGTAATACAATTGCCTTGAATTTTGATGAAGTGGTCTCATCCTTGTTGTCAAGGGAGATGAGACAGAAAAATATGGAAGGACAAAGCACAAACACATTATTTGCAAGAGGACGTTCCCAGGAAAGAAATACATATAAATTCTCAAGTGGGAGATCTAAGTCTAAGGGTAGATCTAAATCTCCTGGAAAGTTTTTAAAGGTATGTTTGAGATGTGGAAAAGAAGGACACTACAAGAAGCAGTGTAGATCCAAAGTTGAGAAAAAGAAGGGATCTGAAGAATCTCCTTCTACAAAAGAAAATACCTCCAAGGAAGAAGGAGGGGATGTGTACTTGGATTCTTCAAGCACACATGCAGATCACGAGGCATGGTTGGTTGAATCTTCTGCATCCTTTCATATGACTCTCCACAGGGAGTGGTTCTGCGAATATGAAAGGTATGATGGAAGTAATGTTTTCTTAGGTGATGATTCGGCAACCAGAACCATAGGATGAGGAAAAGTCAAGTTGAGGCTCATAGATGGAAGGATTAGAACACTTATTGGTGTTCTGCACATCCTAGGTTTGGCCATAAATTTGATTTATGTAAGCAAAATGGACGATGTAGGGGTAAAAACAATATTTGAAAAGGAAACCTCCAGGATGGTTTGAGGAGTAATGGTGTTGTTGAAGGGAGTTCGATTTGGGACTCTGTATAAATTACAAGGAAGAACTATTAGTGATGGGTGTAATAGTTTCATTGTTCCTAATATTGGAGTTGAAAAAGAATGAACTCCTATAGTCTCTGGAGAAAAGGTTATGATGTGGCATCAAAGACTGGGGCATACCAGAGAGAAGGGTCTTCGACTACTACACGGTAAAAGTATGGTTGAAGGTATGTCTAACTGATATCTAGATTTTGATTTCTGTGAACATTGTCTATATGGGAAGCATAATCGGGTAAGATTCCCCTCTGGTGCAATGAGGGCAGAAGGAATTTTACAACTAGTTCATAGTGATGTTTTTTGACCCGTGTCAGTCCCATCATTGGGAAAATATGTGTACTGTGTCTCATTTATAGATGACTTCTTGAGGAATACTTGGATATATTTCCTCAGGAAGAAATCCAAAGTATTTGACAGGTTTGAAGAGTTTAAGGCTCTTGTTGAGAATCAAACATAGAAAAGAATCAAGGTGCAGAGGACAGATAATGGCAGAGATTTCTGTGGGAATGAATTTGAAGAATTCTGTAAGAAGTGCGGTATAGAAAGGCATAATAATACTCCATATACACCTCAACAGAATGGAGTTGCAGACAGGATGAACAAGATGCTGATGGAAAAAGAAAGGTGCATGCTCAGTGGTGTCGAGCTAGGGAAATAATTCTGGGTAGAGGCAGTGGGTACTACATGTTACCTGGTTAACATATCACCCTCATCAACATTGGATGAAAAGACTCCACAAGAGGTATGGACTGGTAAGGAACCTTCTCTCACACATCTCAAGGTATTTGGCTGTGATGCATATGTTCATGTTCCAAAGGAAAACAAGAGTAATCTAGATAAGAATGATGAAAAGTGTATCTTTATTGGATATAAAGATGGTCTCAAAGTTTATAAGCTTTGGAACCCAGAAACTAAGAAGGTAGTATATAGCCGAGATGTGCTATTTAGAGAAATGGAGGATGTTGTTAAACAAGAAATCCTACCAAGTAAGGACGAACTAGAGAAAATGGAGTTTGATTTAAAGGATGATGAATCAAACTCTACAGAAGAACAGGAATAAGAAGAAGAAGATCCTTATACTCCAGTATTGAGGAGATCGGTTCGAGAAAGAAGGCTACCAGAAAGGTATACTCCATCTGATTTCTGTTCAATTTTTTCTTTGTCTATTACTGATGATTATCCTAGAACTATCATGGAGGCAATGGATTCAAAGGATGGAAATCTCTGGAAAAGGGCCATGGATGAAGAAATGGCATCTTTGGATAAGAATGAGGCTTGGGATCTAGTGGAGTTGCCGACTAGAAGAAATCCCATTGGAAACAAATGGGTATTTAAAAATAAGTTGAATGCAGAAGGAAAAGCGGAGAAATACAAATATCGGTTAGTAGCAAAGGGTTATTCCCAGGTTGAGGGAATTGATTTTGGTGAGATTTTTTCTTTTGTTGCCAAGTTAACCTCTATAAGATTTTTGTTATATGTTGTTGCTACATTTGATTTTGAAGTAGAATAGATGGATGTGAAGACAACATTCCTACATGGGGATATGGAAGAAGAAATCTATACGAAGCAACCAGAAGGTTATGTTGTGATGGAAAAGAAGGAGATGGTATGCAAGCTGAAAAAGTCCCTGTATGGTTTAAAACAATCACCAAGGATGTGGTATCAAAAATTTGATACTTATATGCTAGGAATTGGCTTCACAAGAAGCAAAGAGGATCACTGTATGTATTTTAAATTAATTGGTGATCATTTGATTTATTTGTTCTTGTATGTGGCTAACATGTTGCTGATAGGAAACAACAAGGAGATTATCTAGGATGTGAAAACTTAGTTTTCCTCTAAATTTGACATGAAGGATCTCGGTGCTCCAAATTTCATTTTGGGAATGGAAATTAAAAGAGATCGAAAAAAGAGGAAACTCTTGTTAAATAAGAGAAAACATGTCGAGACAATATTATAGAGATTTAATATGCAGGAATGTAAACTGGTCAAGGTTCCTATTCCCGTTGGGGTAAAGTTATCTCTGGATCAATGTCCCAAGACACATGAAGAGGAGGAGGACATGTCTCATGTTCCATATGTGAGTGCAGTTGGCAGTTTGATGTATGCAATGGTCTATACTAGACCAGACATTGCACATGCAGTGGGAGTTTTGTGCAGGTATATGTTAAAACTAGGGAAGGAGCATTGGACAACAGTAAAAATTGTTTCCAGGTATTTGCGTGGAACTGCTGGCTATGGATTGTGCTACAAAGGAAGACCGAGATTGGACAGAGTGGTGGATATACATGTCTTTGTGGATGCAGACTAGGATGGAGATATGGATTGTAGGATATCTACAAGTGGGTATGTGTTTAACCTGTTTGGAGGAGCAATAAGTTGGATGAGCAAAAGACAGACTGTAATGGCACTTTCAACTACATAAGTTGAATACATGGCAGACACTCATGCAAGTAAGGAAGCAGTATGGTTACAAAGATTGTGTTCAGGTATTGGGTTCATACAACAAGCTGTAAGAATAGATTGTGATAGTCAAAGTGCAAATTTTCTGGCTTAGAACTCGACTTATCATTAAAAGACAAAGCATATTGATATTCAATATCACTTTGTGAGAGACATGATTAAAGAAAATAAAGTATTGCTGATGAAGGTGGACACATTGAAGAATGTTGCATATTCATTAACAAACTATGTGAGCACTAAGAATTTCTCTTGGTGTAGAGGATCCATGGGCATTATTTCCCTGGATTATTGACTATGTAACCCTATAACCCCCTGTATGCAAAGAAAAAAACAAGTGGAGAATGTTGGGTATGTGTTATATTATTTGCATGAGTAGTAGTGTCTGCATTGTGTCGGGCGCGTAGGAGGGTGTAGGGGTTTTGGGGAAACGCCCTTGAAATTTGTTTTTCTACCTCGAGAAACGTGTCAGATATTTAGGTGGTTTTTCAACACATGCTTTTTTGTCAATGGTTTTCTATTTATGGTTAAGGAATTAGGGTTGTTGATTAATCTAGGTCATTGGGTTAGGGTTTTGGATGATGTTGGCTCCTATATGTATATTGTATTATAAACAATGTATCACTATGAATGAATATAAAATATGTTGGTTTTCTTGGTTTGGGTTTCGAGGGGAAAAATATTTGCATAATGTTTGTATTTGCCATTGTATCTTTTTTGTTATTTTGCTAAAATTCTGTTTGTAGTAAATATTGTACAAGGTTAAAATCTACAATTTTCATGGGTAACCAATACAATTCAATCAGATGCTAGAAACCATCAATTTAGATGAGATTCATATTTCAAAGTGCATGAGAGGGTCATCACCCCAACAATTTGCACTAGTGATGACTCATTGACTCCCATTGCCAAGCTCTCAAGATTGGAGTTCTATCGACAATGCATATGAAATTTACTGATGATAGGATGAGGAAAAACCTACCAGTGGAGATGACCATCAAAGAACCATAATTCTTGAGTTCTCCCTGTTGAGTCACCAAATTGCCATCATTTTTACCATTATTTCACAACCTTTCCTTGACTTTTAATCATTTCTTGCTTCCTGTAACCTTGTATTAAATCCATTTTCATGCTTTATGTGTGTTTAGGTTCAAGATATTTTCCAATGCATTTATTTTAGTATTTTAAGTGAATTTATGATTAGACTTTAAAAAAATAACATGTTCTCACTTAACATTGAAAGGTGGGTGAGTTTGGTGGTGTTTACAAGTATATTTGGAGTTTCCAACGATGCTTATTTTTACTACCTAGCTCCAAATTTGAATTTCCTCTCCAACCATTAAATATTTGATGAGGATTTGAAATGTTCATTCAAGTATCTTGGATAAAGAAGAATCATGAAGTTTTGGATGAGATTAGTTATCAAATATCTCAAAGATTTTGGAGATATTGTTAACTTTCTAAATACTAGCAGATGGTTGTAACCACATGAGAGAATTTCGGATCTGAATTAATTAGTGTTTATCTTATTCTCAAAGTAAATTATGTATAAATAAGAATGCATCCTCCATTCCTAGGGGAGGACTCTTGGATCATATTTCCAACTATGATGCAGTGAAAAAAACATCTTGAGAATTTCTTCCATATGGATTGTAAGTTTATAGTTTCATTGTGTTTTATGATTTGATATAGTTTATGATGTTGTAGATTAGTTTGTTACCTTGTTCTTGGGAGAATTGAGCTCACTACAAATAGATCATGGTATTCTTTTCCTTTATGAAAGTATGGTGTGTTTCATGTTTTCCTTTGATTTCATTTCTCTTTTTAATATTCATTTTTTGGATTCTCTATATACCAAACATAACATTGTTATAGAAAATATCAAATTGAATACAACCTGATTTACAACCATGGTGGATATAGATTAAGAAATATTCAATGATTGATGAAGTATGGTGTGTTTCATTTCTGCATTTGATTTCATTTATCTTCACTTGCTTTCAATTTATGTTGTGTGGATCCTTGCAGAAGTTAGATCTTCCACTGAAGGCCATAGTTCATGAGTGAAATTCCTCTTTCGAATCCTTTGAATTCTCGACCATTAGAGTAGGTGAAATATTGGAATTGGTTTCCTTGGACAAGCCTTGCTACTATTTGTCCCAGTGCAGAAAGACACCCCAATGATCACCATGTTTCATAGATTTCCTTTCTCTCTTGCATTTACATTGGTTATTTTGTAGAAGCGAGATCGATTACTGAAGGGCATGGATATACATTGAATCTCTTCTAGGTTGTATGAATTCTTTATTAAGTCATCACGAAAAATTATAAACTATAGTGAAGGGGCTCTATGTTGACACCCCATTTACACACATATCCTAGATGTAAATTAAGAATGATTTTTAGATAGGATAGAATAGGCTCCGATCCTGCATATATTTTGTTTGCATCTCTAAGTTTACAGACTCTCAGATTGATGATTTAATGTCTAGAAATTATACATATTATTTGACCGAAATTTTTGGCATTATTGTCAGGGAGGTGTTGAAGGGATTAGAGAATAGGTAGGTTGTTTCTTGTTTAGTGTGATTTAGCTATAATTACAACTTGGGGGAGGAGAAGTGGTAAAACACAAAGACACCCTTACTTCAGAATTTATGAAAGAGTTCTATCTAGAGGCATTCAGTTTAGTGAGTTTATCTAAATTCTTATTGTTTCAATATTTTTTTTTCCTTTTATCCAAGTGAGTTTCATTTGTAAAGAGCTAACAAGTGAGTTTAGTTAGCATTTTATAAATCGAATTAGAGAGATTTCTTGATAAATCATTTCAATCTTTTCACTCGTGGTGCAGTAAGAACCACTCCATCCACTAACACATTGGAATGAGGGTATATAAGGGGAAGGGATGCATCCGGAAGAATATTTCAAGGAAGGATAGGAGTTTTCCAGAGGACAATCCAATGTAGCAAAATTCTTGTCCAAATTTTCATAATAGAGTGACTATTTGTTATAAATTCATCAACATACCATAAATTTTCTAAAATATATGTTTAAGATTTATAATGTGGGTATTGGCTATTTTTGTGGGTATAAGCTCATAACGTCATCATAGACACACTCAACAAGAATCCCACATACCTAGATCACATTTTAGGAGAAAAATTGTCATTTTTTATTTTATTTTTGTAGTAAATTGACATTGGAAACCTCTTAAAAACAAAGTTGGGACAGTCAACATTTGAGGGACAAAAATTGATAATTTTTCAACGCTAATTCTAAGGGAGCTATCCCTTGAAATATAGTTTATAGCCCAATTTGAATAACTCAATTTGGGTCTCAAAAGAAAAAGTTATGACCAAAACATTGATTGGATGTAGAGTAGGAAGCTTAGAAACACAGTTAGGACAACCACTTTTTGGATGCCTAAAGAGATAGATATTTAAAACCAGTTTATATGGTGTAGTTTCCTATGAATATAGTTTAAAAAAAAATTGAATCACTCAATTTTGATATCATATGAGAAATTTATTCCCAAAATATTAACTGACTATCATAAATCCGCATTCCTAAAACTATGTTTCCTAGGCTGTCCCTTGGCATATTAGAGCCATAAAATCTTATTGTATTCAAAATTGGTTTCTATCGAAGACACCTACATGAATATAATTTAATATTCAATTGGAATTTCTTTAATCTGACCTTTAATGAAAAATTTATGATAAAAATAGTGATTGTTGGTCTATGCAGAAATTCAAAAAAAACTTTGTTATGCAGGTTGTTCCTAAGCAGATTTGGCATATCATCTCATGGAATTTTAAAAACTTGTTTCTACTAGAGAAATCCCTATGAATATTCTTTCATTTGGATTTGGAATCACTCGAATCAGATGCCAAATTTTTTTTTTATCAACGAAGTACCATTGGGAGGTCTCCGCTGGCCACCATTCCTTAGTAGGTAAAAAGTGCATTTTTTTTATTTCTCTTCCATGGATTTGTTTCATAAGAACTACTTGTCAATTTATTTTCATATGTTCTGGATGAAAACAACCCACACTCCTCTCTTCTTCCATGATGTCATGTTTTATTGCAAGAAAGTGCTTGTTTTTTGTAGGTCTCAGAGGATCAAGAAGGTCAATCTATCCACATGTGGTATTCAAGATCAATTTTTTTTGAGAAGGGCATGTCATCCAGACATCCACATCAAAAGAATACCAAGTGTATACTAGTATCAAAGAGAGGTCAAACTCATACTATGCTCGGTCACATCCACCATCTCAGTACTACCAAACAAAGTCTTCTGAAATCCCCTTATGTCATGACATACTCATTTATTTTCCTCTTCCAAGCTTAACAATACACCGATGTTGTAGTTTGAAATTCCATTTTCTTATGTAGTCGATCTTAAACTTTTCATCTTACTACTACTACCAGATCATGAATTCAACCCATTTTCCCTTCACAAACTTACCATGCTTTCATGTTTCATCCACCCCTAACCCATGAATAAAGTCTCTCAAATAACTTGCATACTGAGTTACCTCACTATTCCTTTCCTTTTGCCAAATAAATTCTTGATTGATAGTGAAAATTTTTCATCTATGGTTCTTCAAATCATTTTTTTCTATGCTCGTGTTGGATGATGTGGGATTTCTTAAGCCCCTCCTTCCAACAAATAATTTTCCATCGATACCAACACCTTATCTAGGATCAAGATTAGATATTTATTGCAGTACCTTGGGGATTGCATCCATCAATGCCAGAATCCCTCGTTGGCGATGTACAATTGGAATCCATTAATGTCCTTTGATTGTCAGATTCTATAGGGGACTTGACTTCAGTTCATTCATTTGTACCTGTTAGAATGTACTATGGTACCTTGACACTTATTTTCATTAATGCTGAGTTGTCTTGTGTTGGTTAACGATATCTCGCTAATGATTGGTAATCCAACGAATTCTTCTCATGTTCAAATTCGACACATTCATTCACATGGTTAGAATTGTACCACATGTGTGGATACAACTGAAGACTTTATGGTTTCATATCACTAACAACAGTTTGCAGCTTCCAGATTTTTTTATATAAAAAGTTCAACTCCAGTAAATTAGTTCCAACAATAAGAAGGCACAGAGGTTCCAGTTCCATATCTTACCCTTTATTTCTCTAGCCAAGATGAATAAAGCAACATGATTCAAATCATATTGTTTCACTTCAGATCCATGGTCTAGTAATAGTAGCTAGAAGATTCCTCCATTATCACAAGATCTCTCAGATGCATAACCCATGGACTTCTCAGGTAGGTGCAAGTATGTTTTTTTCTAATCTTTAATGAAAAATTCCTTGATGCTAAAAGAAGTGTATTTTGGAAATTCTTCACGCCCCTTATGCTTTCCTCACCACTCTCATATGCCCTTTCCTATTTTTTCCTATTTTCCGAGGATGAAAACAACCTTCAGTTGGGGGCGAGACATTCATACCTTGTGATCCCATACTCGTATACCATGTTTTGATCCCATATCACATACCTCATACCTTCATACGATGGTGATCAACATTTTTCTCCCATATGCATATTGTTTTTCTTGTAAATATCTTCATTGATTTCCTGAAACCCCTCATTGGTTTGCATATGAGCACAACTCCAAAATACAGTGGTTGAGGGATGATTTAGATACTATGGCGATGCTTCAACAAATTTGAGATATTTCAATCATTGATGTCATCAAAACTTGGTCATTTTCAATGTAGATCCTGTAACCACAATGCAATCATGTAACAACATTGCAGATCTTGTAACACATTCATTGGTTTGCATACTTGCACTTCCCCAAATTCAAATCTACCACTTGGAGGTTGTTCTATGTATCTAAGACATGCTTGTAACCTATTGGATCCAAAAAAATTCAAATTGTTTTCTCTAAGGAACATTGTCAAACCAAAAGTCAAACTTGACAATTTAAAACAGTCAAATCTGCTTCGAGGGCACTTTTTGCACATCATTTTCAAACACCCGAAGCCAAATTAAGAAATTTTGAGATATGGGTTTTGTGCCCCATATAGAAATTTGAGTTAAGGGAGGGAAAAATTCATTGAAAATGTACAAGGTAGGTTTTGTGAGAACAATTTTAAGACATTTTTATGTTTTTTTACTGTTGTGTGAAGAAAAACTAGAATTCAATGTTTTTGCGCAACTGTACCTTTTTTTTTCATAAAAATTAAAATTTGGAGTTGCATTAATATGGGGAATGATAAAATACACTGCCTTTGTTTTGAATCACTCAATTTGTCTTTAAAATGAGCTTGTGGCATACATTTTTGTGCATAGGTTTGTGGAAAGAAAATAATAGACAAACAAAAAGGACATGACAATGATCTTGGTGTCAATAATTTTGATATCTGGCAATGATTTCATGCACAATATGGTGTCAAGAAAATCCTCCTTCATGGTTACTCGTTGATGATAGAGCCATGGGTTATGGAATGATTAAGGTGATATGGTAAGTTGTCTTTTGAGCCCATGTACCATAGAAGTTTCCATAGTAAAAATTGTTGAAGTGGTTATTAGTGTTATCACAAGAATAAGAGTGTTTTATGAAATATTTGGAGGGATTTTCATCAAGAGAATATTTATATTCTATCCCTTTTCTTTGTTGCATCCTGTCCTCTGACACATTGCAATGCAGTTACAATTGTCATAAAGTGCAGGAAATGATTTAATTCTAAGTGCTATTAAGTCTAGTCACATGCTCCCACAAGCCATTGTCAAGCAAACTAGAATGCAGAGAAAGACATATGTGATCAAATTTCAAGCTTGAAATAACTATGAATGGAACATCAACAAATAAAGTTAAACACAAAAAAAATGCAATTTCCAATGCATTGATTTTTTTTGAATACGCAGAAATTGATTTGTTTGTATCTTGTAAACCGTACATCGGATTGCTATGAAATTTGGAACATAAATGAATCAAGGTAAGGGGAATAAACATAGAAAATTTTAGCTCAAATTGTTTTACATTTTGTGAGAAATCAACCTCCATCACCTACAACCATTTTGCATTTTTCTCAAGATTCATGCATCCGTAGATTTTTGGTGGACACAAGCATAGATGTAATACCAACAACTCCATAAAATTTCACTAAAATCCGGTTGATAAATCACAAGAAAGTGAATGAACAAGTTTTTTTCAAGACATCTTGTAACCCTTTGGAGATCCGGTAACCATTTGTTCATTTGCATACTAGTGCAACCTTAAACAAAAATCCGTCATATGGGTTTTTTTGTGCATACTTCATAAGATGATTTGGTACCTATTGAACCAAAGATTTGGTTGAAAAATTATTATGGGTTGGGGAGCAAGATATTTGGTTGGTGCACAAAATATTGGGTCATCATTTTGAATGCATGATTGAATTTTCAAGTTTATGATATTTTTGCAAAATGGGAAAGATTATTTGTTGCAACAAAAAATAGGTTAAGTTTAAGAAGTAGGTGTTGCCACACAAGAACCAAAACTCACAGATTTGTGGTTGCCACACAAGAACCAACTACAAGAATCTCAATTGAATCTCAAACTCAAATTTAAGTGTTGCCACACAATAACCAACACTTGCAAAACTTGTGGCTCCCACACAAGAACCAACCACAAGTAGCTCAACTACCACTCCAATAATTTTCAGAGAAACAAGACCCCATCACACATTTTAGGAGAATCATATGAAAGGTTTCATGAGGACATGAAACATGTTCAATTGGGAGGAGACATTGAATCACCAAATTTCCATCATTTCTACTATTATTTCACAACCTTTCCTTGACTTTTAATCATTTCCTACTTCATGTAACCTTGTAATAAGTCCATTTTTATTCTTTATGTGGGTTTAGGTTCAATATGTTTTCCAATGCATTTATTTTAGTATTTTAAGAGAATTTATGATTAAATATTAGAAAAAGAACATGTTCTCACTTAACTTTGAAAATTGAGTGAGTTTGGAGACGTTTATAGGTATATTTGGAGTTTCTAATGATACTTATTTTTACCACCTAGCTCCAAATTTGAATTTCCTCTCCAACTATTGGAGATTTGATGAGGATTTGGAATGTTCATTCAAGTGTCTTGGATAGATAAGAATCATGAAGTTTTGGATGAGATTAGTTATCAAATATCTCAAATATTTTGAAGATATTGTTGACTTTCTAAATACTGGTAAATTGTTGTAACCACATGAGAGAATTGTGGATCTAAATTAATTAGTGCTTATCTTATTCTCAAAGTAAATTATGTATAAACAAGAGTGCCTCATCCATTCGAAGGGGATGACTCTTGGAAAATATGTCCAACTATGATGGAGTGAATAAAACATCTTAAGAATTTCTTCTGTATGGATTGTAAGTTTATAGTTTCATTGTGTTTTATGATTTGATATAGTTTATGATGGTGTAGAGTAGTTTGCTAACTTGTTCTTGGGAGAATTTAGCTCACTCCAAACAGATCATGGTAGTCTTTTCCTTTATGCAAGTATGGTGTGTTTCATGTTTTCCTTTGATTTCATTTCTCTTTTTAATATTCATTCATTAGATTCTCTATATACCAAACAAAGCACCGTTGTAGAAAAGTTCAATTTGAACACAACCTGATTTACAACTGTTATAACCCTATGATTCATAGGATCATCAGTTGACTGGAATTTTTTCACTCTGGGTGTATAGGTTTGCAAATAATATTTCATCTCTGCAAATTATTTTTAAAGGAAGCAATGCACAAAATCCACATAATGCGCGTATCCTAAGTTTTGGAGAAAAATTGACTTTGCGCTCACAGAGTAAAGACAACACAAAAATGAATGGTCGAGAAGCTGGCATTGAGATCTACGGTTCACAAGTTTTTCCGGACCCCCCCGACCGTTCTACCTTTAACGACAGGGGGGGGTCCGGAATCACAGATAATGTGTGTGTGCATCTGAATGGCCCAAGTTTCAGCGATTAGATCTATGGTC
>JZKD02S1981453.1:8488-24364 GCA_000966675.3 Picea glauca | reverse complement strand
CTTTTTAGATAGGATAGGATAGGCTCTTATCCTACATATATTTTTCTTGCATCTCTAAGTTTACGGACTCTTGGATTGATGATTTAATGTCCAAAAATTATACATATAATTTGAATGACACTCCCTATAGGATTTTTAATTGTGATCAATCAATTCACAAAATTTCATTTAGAATATTTAAGACACAGACAATTGAACGTTGTTTTGGGGCTTGGAGTCTAACTATTTAGTAAAGTCATATTTGAGCCACATTTTAGGCCCTAATTTTTTGTTCATGAGACCTTTTTCAATGAGGAATGTTGAAAGAAGCAAAGGACCAAAATGACTTTCTTGATTGTAATTGTATAACTGTTTGAATTTTTAATTTGTCAAAAGTGGTAGAGACAATTGGTTTGTGAAATGCAGTTGACACATGAACTCACAACGAAAGGATTTAAATTATTGAACAAATTTTCATTGTCTTCATTTTTTCCATGAAGAATTCCTTACCTTAGAGAAGTGCCTTTTGTGAAACAACCATGCATATGTAGTGTTCCATAAGTTAGCAATTCAAAATATGGTTTGTGTTCTCTTATCATTTCCAATACCACCACCCCAAAGTTATACGCATCATGCTTCTCTAAAGCCTCTATAATGTAAAACCTATCATAATTCAATTGTCAATTGACAATGACGACTATCATCATTGGTTTTTATCCACGAATGTAGGGATAACTCATCATTACTATTTAAGAAAAAACACAACACTTGAAATGGCCTAATGGTGGTTTGTAAGGGGGGATACTTGCACTCATGCAGGAGGCCTTTAGGTTTTGGGTCATTAATCTGTTTCCTTACGTCTGAGGAAGATGAACTCTTAGCCAATTAGGAAAAACAATTATTTATTACTTCAAGACTAAAAGACAATTTCAGCCTATATAGTATTCGTAAGAAATGAAGTGTCCCTTGTGGTAATCATTGTGACTACCTCTAGTAGGGCCATTTTCTTTCTAGTAGCATCTACATTTAGTCCCAAACATGGGATAATATACTACCCCCTATTGCAGTTTAACCTCTTTCATGGGAGGTATTATTCATGTAAATCTATGTAACCAACACATTCTATATAACAATTATTAAAGTAATTTTACATATCATTGTCCTTCTTTACTTCAATAAACAAACCACCTTGAAATGAAATGAAAAATAATTGAGTGGAATATGTTTTCCATGACTTTGTTGGGTTGGGGTGTGTGGATCCCAACTATGAATAAATAAATTCATTGATGAAGTGGTGGTTGTTGCTTTGTCTTCTTTGCTTGAACTTCATATGGCTCTTCACCAGTTTGCATGTAGACAAAGAAAACACGAGAGATAGCTCTCCTGCCAAAACCGCTCCTGCCCCAATTCTCGCCAACCTTTGAGAATTCACTATAGGGTATTCCACATTCAGTCCTTTCACTTTGAACATATTTAATCAAGAAACATGTGAATCCAACTATGTTCCACCTCCTATTGTTCCCACCTACAACCAACCCAAAAATTGCAAAATAACCCCACATTCATGTTCACAACAACTAAGCTAAAACTAGTTGGATTGGAAGGAGGGTGAGTGGGAGTAGTTAATTTCTATTATGTCTTATCCTTATTGTTTACTAGTCAAATCAAAACCAAAATTGTGTCATCCTGTGATGCTCTGTCATTTGTCTATTTCCCATATAGTGTTCCAGCGCCACTTAACAGTGTAGGTTAAGCCCTCCCCATCCTATTTGATCATGTTTGGCTAGATATTTGCATGTGATATCCCTTTGTATTATGTTTTTGTTGTTAATTGAATAGAGAAAATATGCAAAGAAAATTAGCTCGCATTCTAAAAAAATTAGCTCACATTCTAAGAAAAAGATTGTCCTTGTATTCTCCATGAATTGGAGTATGTACATGGTATGTACTTGTATCTATATATGTAATATGTAAAGGGAATATCATTGTAAGAATTGGATAAACATGGATGTCCTTTTTCCCAGTGTCTCTTATGATTAGATAACTTGTTCGCTATAGGTTAGTAAATATGTTAATAGGTTATTAACATAAGGAGTTATCTATGTACTAGTTGACTGTTCTAGGCCTAGAAATTTGAAGTATTTTGTACATTTAGGGGAAGCTCATTAAGGAGTTGTGATGAACCATGTCCCTAAAGGACACCCTACTAGAGTGACACTTACAACGGTTAGGTACCCATGTATTTTGGTGGATGGTTGTTCCTTTATGTAGACTTTTATAGCTTGATGATGTCTACATGAGTGAGGTATGAGATGCATTAAGTGCCAGGTTGGACTAAATATAGACTTTGTTGATCAAGAGTGCCAACAAAATAAGAGGAGAAGACAAGTACTTGTTAAGGGGGAGTGTTGGAGTTTTTAACTCCTACTTGTCTTATGAGTTAATGTGTTACTTATAATCATATGAGTGGGTTGTGGTTTGTTATTGATTGGTCATTGTGATGTAGAGTTTGTGTCTACTAGTCTTCTTTTAAGTTTTAGGAGGCTGTTAAATCTTAGTTGAATATGAAATATTGTTTGCCACTACTTTAGGTCCTAAGTTAGTGTGTGGTTGGGATTGGGATATTATATCAACTAAGAGTGATAAGATAATGGGTCTTTAAGTAGATCCAAATTGTTATTTTAACATGTGTATCCATGGAAATATTTGGGATCTCTCCAGCTCAATCTAAACTCATTGTTTAATAGTTTCCTATTAAAGGATTATTGGTGAAAGTAATTTCATGGGTTTTATCAATACCAATTACTCATTTAAATATTACCTTAGATAAGAAGTGCGACCCCTTCCTTCACTTCTTGAAACAAATCCCCCATAAATTAGCACTCTTGCAATCGAGTCATAACTTAAATTAGAGAATTCACTTGTTTAAGCTAAATTGAAAACTGACATACATTTTAAATTCTTCTCATCTATGTGTTGAATTGTCTGCTGAAACAAGTCAAAGATATATTACATGGATTTCTTGATGATCTACACCATTGACAAGTAAAACTTGAAACAACTACAACATTATATAAGCTCACAAATGACTTAATTAAATATAATATTTTTAGGATTTATGTTTAGAAGATTCCCAAATGCTCGCATTAAAAGTGATGTAATGAAATCCAAATACACATATTATAGTTTGTATGATGAATGCAAAGATCCAAGAGACTGTTGACTCCATATTATTTGAGTTTGATGTCCATATCTCATGAAAATATATTGTTATTGTTCATCCTTCTTTCCTAAAGTTTGTATGATGAATAATTAATTTCCAATATGAAGATCCATGGTTGGTCATTTTGTTCATAAAGACATTCGTTATCATTATAGAGACATTCATTATCATTATCAAGGCGTTGGTCATTTTGTTCATAAAGACATTCGTAAAAAGGATTCAAGTTGGTCTTCCACCTAAGAGATGTTGAGATTATAAAACTCATAAAATTCCATTAAGCTAATAAAAATTCTTGGCCATGGCATCTTAATAAACATAACAAGATACATAATGTAAGTTCACAATTCACAGAGGGTTCAACACAACAAGTGAAATTGTACATGCTATTTCCATATATTATTCATACAGACATGGCAACACTACATGAAAATCATGAAATTTAACTACCTTAAGGCCTCATAAAATTCCATTAAGCTAATAAAACTTTTTGGCCATGGCACCTTAATAAACATAACAAGAGACATACTGTAAGTTCACAATTCACAGAGGATTCAACACAACAAGTGAAATTGTACATGCTATTTCCATATATTACTCATACAAACATGGCAACACTACATGGAAATCATGAAATAAATTTCCTTATTGGAAATTTAACTACCTTAAGGCCTCTAATAGAGAAGGATCTACTCTTCTACATAGCACCACAATTTTCACTATAATGGTTTCTAGGCTAACATATATCTTAAGTTAAGAAACTATGGAATCTTATGCTAACATTGGAATTTATAGCATTCTCATTGCATAAGTCTAAGATTATGCTACTCTAGAAATCGAGGCCCTAAATTATTTAATTATCCTTCAACTAAGCCTCTAACTTTCAAGTGTAAGCATACCATGTCAAAAATTATTAGAAGACAAGCTATACCCATGTCTGTAATGCAAAGTCTTATCAAAGCTATACACAAGGAACTCTTTTCATTTCTAAATAACATCTAGAATTTAAATATAGTTTTGCAAACATAAATTTTCCTTCCATACACTTGCCACATCCATGTATTCCTTACATTTATTGAAAGTGTATTTCTTCAGATCATTTACAAAACATATCATAAACAAATGCAAAGGTAATTCATAAAACAAGAGAAGATAAGTTGCACATAAACTTCTTGAGCAATATGAGAGCACTTATATGAACTTGAGGCTGCCAACAAACTAACTAAGGGTGAGAAATTTTCGACCTGACCGTAGGATCAATTTCACTAGTTCTTTGTACAACTGGCCCCCACCTAGCTAGACCATGATACCACAAGGATGAATGTAGGAAACTCTTAGTAGTTATGGGAAACTGGAAGACTCTTCAAGGGTTAATCCTCATAGAAAACCACCTCGTTGGCTCTCAAGACCCTCACAATTGTTAATGCCTCTCTTGTTGGATCAAAATCATTGAAGAGAAAGATCCCCCTTCATTACTTCTCAATCCATCAAGTAAATCCTCCTTTAGTGCTTTGACTTGTGCACCCAATGAGGCCTAAATTTTTTATCCTACATTCCAACAGTTCTAAAAAACTTCCCATGCAAATTATAGATTTTGAATCAAGGGTATTTTGTCTGATTTATCTCCTTGAAGCATTTAATTCAATTCCAACTCTCTCTCAACTCTTTTCTTCATGCAAATTTCCATATATTTTTTATGCTTGTGCGATTCCCTTGCTGATGCACATGACCTACCTATAATTCTCATGCACCCACATGCATGGGATATGCTCTCCCTCTATCTATCCAATGATGTGTGCATTCCATCCATGCACTCTCCCTTCAATTTGTGAGCACAAATTTCAATGGAGGATTTTCTATAGGGTGATTTGGCCAATCCCCTCCTCATGGTACTCAACTCATTCCTTTCATGATTGTGAAAGGTGGTCCTCTCAGCAATTTCACTCAGTGATTGGCTTGTCAAGTCAATCTAGGAAATGGATACTAATACACACAATTTAATTTGGCATCACAAAATAATGTGGCAAGAGTGGCTAGGCATATTGAACCCCCTCATGGCCCCCTCACAACATGGCAACATCAAAATTAATTATTCATGCTAAGAATAAAACAATAATTAATGTAATTAATTACATATTTAATCAGGGGATCAAATGGGTACGTTACACTATGTATTTCTTGAAATGTTATAAATTCGTAAAGTTTTGAATTAAGAAATGTATTATTTCATACAAAATTTTAAACAAAAAATCTATCATTTCAAAGTTCTACATAAAATTTAAAAAATATACAATATTTCCCCTCCTAAACAAAAAAACTTATCACTTCATTATTTTGTACAAAGTTTATGAAATGCACAATAATCTCCCCAAAGAATATGGTTGTACCAACATTGTACTCATGCTTCTATCGAATCATCCATCCATTCCATAATCAATATATACCATCACAACACCAAATCCAAATATTGTGTTAATTATGATATGTTAGGTATTGCAGGCAGATATATAATGTATTGTGTTCTACTCATTTTGTTTCCAATCGATATTCTTGATAGATTGATGTTGTAGATTCCTCCATTCCAATGAAGTCATGAAAACAACTGTTCAGTGCAAGCAACTGATGATTGGAAGAGAGATTATTTCAGTGCACACTTTGATACTCAATTTCCATTGCGATCATTGCGTGGATACATGTCCACAGATTCATCTCAATACTAAAATCCAACCACACTTGTTGAAACTCTTGGGTACCATCCAAGAGCTGATGAAGTCGAAAGAGGGATAGACATATAGCTTCACAAGTTTCCTCTACAATGCCTATGTGATCCCCACTCTTGAAAGTGCCCACTATATATATCAGAATTTGAACAAGTACTCCCAATAGTCTTTTCTGCATTTTAATAATCAATGTACTATTTTCAAGTCCAATAAACTTACTATGAAAGAAGCCGTCCAAAATGAGAGCGATTTTTCTCTACTCAATTAAAAACAAAGACAAAATACATAAGGAAAACACATGAAAAACTCAAGCCAAAGTGGATTAGATTTGGATGGGGAATGCCTAATCTACTCTATTGCTGAAACACTACATGGAAAATACATAAATGGAAGAGTGTCATTGGATGACAAATATGGATAAATGGTGATTTATTATAGGGGGTGGATATATGGCGATGCCTTGTTGAGAGATCGGCCCCTTAAAAGAATGATTTCAACATAATAGACATAATATGTTTGTATATGTGTAGTTGGTCCCTTTGATGCTTTGAGGTTAAATGGTTACCGACATTGTCACAAGTATGGTTGGGAAGATTGGGTTCGAAATTATTAGAAGGATTTTTTGAGAAAATAACATGTTATTAGGTAAATTAGGCAGATGATATATAATTTAGCTCTAAAACTACTGTTTGACCTTAGACCAAGCATGGGTGTGAGCATGCTTAGATATCTATTAGTGGAACATCGTTATGATGCACTAAATGATATTTTCATTGCATATGGGATATGTGTGAGGTGCACAAGAAGGGAACTACTCTAAGAACATAAAGAGCTTGTGCAATCTTCACAGTTGCATTAGCTTCGACAAGGTGGTCATATTCAAATGCATTCTCAACAGTTTTTTCTCCCACCTAGAAAAAAATATAGTTAGTCAAAAGTTCAAAAACTTGTATTTGTTTTTCTTTGAATCTATGAAATAACAATACAATTTATTTAATTATTTTTATTGAATTGAAGGATGAATTTAAGTATCATTTCTCTATCATTGTTTACCTATCCTCACCCATTTGCAGCGATATTTGAAAATTTTCAATCACTGCAATTTCAAACAAAGGATTTTCTAGGCAACTCATATTGGGGAAAAATGGCTTCCATTGATAGCCAAGCGACCTCTCTTACAATGTTTTTTTAAATGGTGGTACACACCAAATACGTATACCATCCATTGACACATGAACATTCTTGGTTCATTGGTTGTCTTACACAACAATAAAAAAATTCTCCTTATTCCTTTGTTTTCTAATTTGAATGTGTTGATTTTTTTTTGTTAGGTTCTTTGAAATCTTAGTATATTTTCCTACCGATTCCTTAGGAAAATCAATTCCTCATCCTCATGTTCTTGTTCAAACTCCATTGCATGTTCAAAATTGGTCTCAATATGTGGATTTTCTTCATGTGTCACCTTTCCAAAATTTGGTGATACCTTCGATGCTTGCTCATCGTCATAGTTCCAATTAGAGTTATGAATTCTAGTCTTCCTTTTAGTAAGATCAAACTTCCTTCTTGACTTTTGGGATACCCACCCCTAATTAAAAACCCCTTTTGAATTTAACTAGTGATATGGTCCCTTCACCAAAAGGTCCTTCTGAGCTCACACAATACCCCAAATGTTAGGTTTAAAATGGATTCCAACCTGAAACCACATAAATGACATAAACAAACCTTTCTTGATTGAGTAAGTGAATTAAAGACTAAACAAAACCTTTTTTTTTGCAAGAAAAAAAATGTATCTTCATTTCTAGGGAAAAGTAAGTTACAATCCTTAGATGTCGAAGCATATCTCAAGAAAAACACCATATTGTTGTGAGCACAAAAAAGAACACTAGACCAACCCCAGTGGCATACATAAGAAAATTGCATATCAAGTCAGAAAAGAAAAACTCCAACTACATTTAATTGAAGATTACATATCATGAAGTGAAATGTCTTGTTGGGAGATGATCTCCCATTTTCATGTTCTTCTAAAAACAAATGATCTTTAGGAAAAGTTAAGGCATATTTTGACAGTTGATCATCGGTAACATTGTGCTCTTTAAAAGTATGTGCATAAGTCACTGACTGGAAAGTAGTTGAAATAGATATTAGACTTTGAACAATAACATCAAGAGCCACATTGGAAAGATGAATCTGGTTGTTCATCCATCCAACTGCAATTTTGGAATCCCAAAAAACTTGTAATTCACAAACTTCCCTCCTCCTTTCCCATTTGAGTAAGGCAAGGAGGTCTTGAAGTTCACCCTAGTTATTGGTACCTGCTCCAATGTTTTCATTCTTGGTGAAGTAATTCGGATCAGAGGTATCGAGAACAAAATCAATACCACACTTTCCCTCCTGGCCTCCATAAAAGAAACCTCACACCATTTTTATTGATCAATAGACCCTCTAGCACTCAGACCTTTTTCTGCTTCAGATGAGGTTTGTAACAAGATAGAAAAGCCAATGATTGTTGAGAAATTTTAATAGTGGGTGGAACTTTTCCCTCAAAAACTCCAACATTCTGTGCTAACCATATCCCCGATGCAACAAGAATGGGTAGTACTTTCATTTCCTTAAGTCATGGAGATATGAAGTATTCCTTGAAACATGAGGTTTCAATATCCTTATCCTAGAGATGTGGAATTCCTAAGGCCTGTTCCAATTCCTTCCAGACCTAAATAATGTAGGGAAAAATAAGAAAAGATGGGTATTAGTTTATGTGGATTGCAAGCATAAATAGCAATAACCCGACCCTTTCTTCCCTTTGGATTGAAGATAATCACAAGTAAGAACTCCACATTGGAGAACTAACCATAAAAAGATAATTCTTTTTTGAGGGCCATTGCTTTTCCATAGTTTTGTATACCACCACTTACCTTCACTCTCATCATTACACATCAAGGTCGAGTATCCCAACTTTTCCATGTAAATTTCACCCGAGTTCCTGTATATCCAAACCAATTCATTCTCATTGTCTGTGATATGGATGTGAGCCTTTTTTAATTCTTATATGAACATAGGACAATTATCTGACCCCAAGTGATTCTTCGTAAGCCAATCATGTCTCTAGATAATTGAACGACCAAGGTCTCCAACATGATTAAGAGTACACCAACCTTCTTCTTGGAGATGTCTAATTAGATCTTTAGGGAGAAGTACATTGTTATAGAAACCCACAATAACATCAATACCCACATGTACTTTGGTACCCATCCCATCCTCAATGCAAGATACTTGATGATAATGGGAAAGGAAAGAGTTAAGGTGTGCCACTAGTTCAAGACAATACCAATAGGCTTTTATCTCAAAAAAATCTAGTCCAAGATTGAGCCTCAAGAGATATACTTATCCACTAATTAGATATGTGTCCACAAGATATCACGAGATATGAAAACCCATAGACTTAGTAACAAGAGCATGCATGAATTGGACTAAGTCCTTTATGCCCAATCCACCTTGACATTTTAGAAGATATAACTTTTTCCAAGAAACTATATGTGATCCTAAGTAGTCCTTACTTCTCTTCTAGAGGTAATTAAAACACATATTGAGGATGCTATTGAGAATTCCCTTAATGTTAGCAAGAAGATGCCAATGTACCGAAATTGCTTCTAGCATTGATTTGATGAGTGTTAACTAGCCTCCATGAAATATCTCTCGATTGCACCAAAAGTTGATCCTTTTTTTATATGATAGAGAAACTATTTCCAATACGAAATACCTCTATTGGTCTAGCCTCTTACAAACTCCCTCTCCTCTTGAATGATTGTTGCTCCATGTCAAACTGAGAGTTAGTGGATCAATGTTGACCAATCTCGACACTTCCAACTTATTTTGAAAGAATGAGGATGAAAGAGAGATCAAAGAGAAATTAGCATCCTTCTCTGGAACAAAGACTAAACAAAACATTATTTCTAAATGCTTGTGATTATATCACTAAAACTATTATATTCATTTCATTTGAAAATTGCAATAACCAATTAACAAGAAAGAAAATACACAAGCATTGAACAATGCAACAACTTAAAGTAAATCAAATAAACAATTACGATACCATATGATTTATATATGTTTATCAGATCCATGATTTGATCACATTTAACTCTTCAAACAAAGAGATTTTAGTGGGAAGCAACATGGATTTTGATTAGAAAACCCATTGTAAAAATACACTTATTCCCCAATCAAATTCCATATCCATATCTGAGCATGGAAATCCCTGCAAATGAGCAGATAGACAATAAAAACAATATGCAAAAATGTGTATAACCTAATTTTTTTTTATGACTAATTCTATTTATAGCAAATGGTCTCTTGACAAAGTCAACTATATCAGATTGTTTGATACATTCAAAATTGATCACTTTACTTCTCATTACATTGCCTCACCTGATATGTGTTGGCATTAATTACTAAACAAGGGTATGTTCACACCCAACACCAATATGAGATCAATCGTTTTCACAAAGTTGTATCACTCAATCTACTATAGGGAGATGAGATTTGGCACTATAATTTGACAACATGTTTGGGGGATTTTGTAGTCTGACACATGAAATTCATTATTGGGATCATTTGTAATGTAAGTCATTAATACATTACCCAAATTCCATAAGCATAAGTCAGAATGACCAATTTCTTATGGTTGAATAGTCCACTTAGCACTCATTGCATATGGGGTTGTTCATAGGGGTGAAGAAGTGGGATTAAAAATAATGAAATGAAATGAATAACATTGATCATCGAAGGAGGCCAAACATTCTAGAATTTGTTTTTTTATGATTTTCCATCACCAAAATTTCGTTAGAAAATCTTTACTAAATTTACAATTTTGGATTGTTGAGATTGTTGTTTTTAATGTAGAAATGGATTCAACACCCTTGAATACCTCTATTTAAATGTTATTATGCATGATAACATACAATATGTGTTATTCAATCGATCCAAAATGACTCGTGCCAAATTTGAGGAAAAAACTATCAGTTTACCTTCTCCTTATTTTGAGCAGCCATAAAAGGCCAATTTGTAGCACATTTAGACTACTATGTAATCATCACCTTTGAGTTTGGACTTCATAAATAGGGATTCCTAGAATGTTACCCATCCCAATTCACCTCATGTAGAATTCTACAAGTAGTTCACTGTATAACCAAGATAAATGAAACGATGAAATATTAATCTTACATTTACATTAATGATCTAATGGTCACCTTATTACATACTAGAAAGAATCATTCTGTTGGAGTTACTTCACACACACCTAAGATTTATTTTTCCTAAGGTTTTTCCTATGTTTATTAGTCTTTATCCAGTCTCCTAAATTTTAGGGAGAATATTCCTTTAGGAGAATATTCTCTTCAGTTTGACTAGTTGAGTGTTGTCTAGATGTTGCATTGGTTTTGTCACCATGCAACATTGGGATCATCACCAACAAATGTGCATTGTCCTTGGGATCATCACCAAACTAGTGCATTACCCTTGATTCCCCGATCTCTTCCTCACTTCACTCTGTTTTAGTTAGTTAACTGAAGATTGATAGACTAGTTAACTCAACTAGGTGGCAGTTCACTCTCGTAACTGCCCAAGAGACTAGACTAGGTGGTAGTTCACTCCTGTAACTGCTGGCGTGTGTCCAAATCACTCTAGACCACCACTATGGTGCATTGGCTTCACCTCCAGTGCACATTGGTTGATTTATACAGAGGATATCATGTGTAAATTATTCATTATTCATTACGGTTAATTAGAATTCTTCCATTCTTTCTCCCTTGCTTCTTCTTTCTCAATTTCGCTTTGCAAATGTGTGTGGTATTTTATAGATATATCTATTTTTTGCAGGTTCAACACATTTACATGGTATCAAATCCGATTAATTTCTAATCAAAGATACACCAAATTATTTTGTGCAGGTACCAAAGATTGAAGACGGCAAAAAAATGGAATTCCCAAAAGAATTCATTCTTACACCTTACAACTTATTTGCATGGAAGGAGAAGATGGTCATGCATATTCGAAGTAGAGGATTATACAGGTTAACCATGAATACATAGACATAACTGACATCAGACATAGAAAAATCCAAGTATCTAAATTGAATGGATGAAGCATTCAGAACAATTTGTAGTCTCATTTCTCCCGATCTCCCTTTTCACATATCTTCCTGTAAAACCCCCAATGAATCCTGGACCACCATGGAAGGGATATTTGGTAAACAATATGAGATGAGGCGACACATGCTCGAGGTGGAATTGCTCACATTGGATCAAAAAATCTTCGACAATCTCCAAGGTTCTTTACAAAATACAAAGATTTACTGTCGCAACTCAAAGCTTGCAGGGTTGATAAATCTAAGGAGGAGAAACAAATGGTTCTCACCATTCTCTACAAAATTGGTCATGAATACTCTGTGTTCGTATCCACATTCCATTTAGTCAAATTCACCTCTGGAGCCACCTGGAAGATACCTTCTCTTGAGGAATTTATCGAATCCTTGACACAAGAGCAAACCAAGCTCATCAACATGGGAAAAATCAAAGGCCCAAAGGCACATGCACTTACTGTGCAATATGGCAGCCATCAATATCATAAATCTAAAGATAAATAAAAAATGAAATCTCATGCAAATCCGAAGAATGAAGTGTACTCAAAACCCTTCATCGATGCCTCCAGATCCAAAGGTGGAAAGGGAAGAAAAGGGGAGAAATGCACATACTTCCATAAAGGATTCCATCTAGAATCCACATGTATGCAGAAAAAAATATATCTAATGACTCAAATACTTCAGAAAAATAACCTTGGATATCTCATTCCCGAGGGTGCCAAGAAGAAGAAGCCAGAAGATCAGAATCCCAAGAAAGGAAATTCTATCCATGCCTTGATTTCCATCAATTCCTCTCCCGATACTTGGATCGTATATTCAATAGAATCACATCACATGGATGCCACCAAAGTAGTCTATTCTTCATTGGATGCATGAAAATGTCCTCCCATTCTGATGGGGGATAACTCTTCAGTTGAGGTCACCAACAAAGGAAGGATTGAACTCACCAACATAAGCTTCGAGAATGTGTTGCATGTTCCCAAACTTTCCATCAATATTCTCTCTATGTATCAGATGATGAATTATAGCACTGGAAATAAATTCATATTCACACCTAATGAAATGGAAATCTATGACATGCAAACCAATTCCAGGGTTGCTACCAGTGAGGTAAATCATCAATCTAGATTGCATACATTTTCTGAATTTATTGAACCATATTTTTATTTACTACTTACACATGCTGATGAAAGCAGTAGGATATGGAATGAAAGGTTTGAGCATTTGAATTTTAGATATATGCAAAAAATTAGCAATAAAAGATTGGTTGATGGTCTACCATAAATCCATTTCTCCAAAGGAATATGTGAGGGATGTGTTCTTGGAAAACACCCTCAAGAGAAATTCGACAAAGGAAAGACTCAGAGAGCTTCCTCTCCTTTAGATCTGATCCATAGTGACCTCATGGGCCCTTTTCTGCATCCATCAATCAAAAAAGTGAGGTACGTGCTCATTTTTGTTGATGATTTCTCACGTTTCACATGGATTTTCATTCTCAAGAAAAAATCAGAGGTCTTTCAACACCTCAAATATTTCAAAGCCCTGGTTGAGACACAGTCAGGAAAGAAAATCAAAGTCCTTTGAACTGATAATGGGGGAGAGTATGTCAATCATGAGATCCATAATATTTGTCATGAGGTAGGGATTCAGTTGCAACACACAGTTCCCTATACTTCACAACAAAATGAAGTTGTTAAGAGGAAAAACAGATCTCTAAAAGAGATGGCATCTTGCATGCTACATGCAAAGTCACTTCCATAGAGATTATGGGGTGAAGCACTTAATTGTGCAACCTACATGCAAAACATATCTCCCCATAGATCTATCAAGGATAAGATCCCCTACGAGCCTTCGAGCGGCCTCAAACCGGAAGTGACCCACTTTTGTATTTTCGGTTCACGTGCATGGGCCCAGATTCCTTTTGGAAAGAGTAATTCACTTGATCCACAAAGCACATAGTGTATCTTTGTTGGATACCCCGACGATGTGAAGGGATATAGACTTATTGATATTTCCTTGGATCGGCTTATCATTGAGTGAAGTGTCCAATTTGAGGAAAGTGTCTTGCATGTACCTCAACAACCGCATGCAAACACCTTCATTCTTCCACCTGTCTGAGATGATGAGCATGCACATGATGAATCTTCTTCAGATGAGAGTTATGATTCATAGGATTCAAATGATCCATATACAGAGTCAGTACAGTCAGATGAAAATTTAGTGCATCTAGATGCAGATGCAGAGCCAGAGTAGAGGCTCAAGTGGGCCCAGACTATTCTTTGGGATGTAGGGGATCTTGTTGGTGATCTAATCGATACTAGGAGGACTCAATCTGATTCCGAGGAGCCTTCTATTGCACTCACTTCCATTGAACCATTTACCTCCAGGAATATTTTCTTGGTTCAGTCTTCAGAGCCACATTCTTATGAAGAGGCTGCTGGAAATCCCTTTTGGGAATCAGCATTGCAGGAGGAGTACAACTCCCTCCTCGAGAACCGGACTTGGGATCTCGTTCCCCTTCCTTCCGGAAGGAAACTTGTCAGGTGCAGATGGGTCTACAGGACCAAGAGCACACCAAATGAACATATTAGCATATACAAATCCATGATTGTTGCCAAAGGATTTCAACAGGTGCATGGAATTGACTATGATGAGACCTTCTCTCCAATAGTGAAGATGGATTCCATATGATAAGCACTTGCCATTGCGACAACCAAGGGATGGGAAGTCCATTATATGGATGTAAAGAGCGCATTTCTTCATGGTAATATCTTTGAGAATATATATATGTCTACATGCTCACGATGACTGATTCACTTCTACTCTTAGTTTTGTATGTTGATGATTTGTTGATCACTGGTTGCCCGACTTCAAAAATTGTTGCAGTCAATAGGATTCTACATGACAGGTTCTTGATAATGAACATGGGTCTGCTACACTTCTTCCTTGGACTCAAGATCAGTCAGGATGCCCTAGGCATCAAACTGTCTCAGGCCAAGTATGCACGAGATCGCCTTGATATATTTCACATGGCATACTGCAAGTCTGCTCCGACTCCTTTCCTATCAGGAGTCAAACTTGAATATGGCAGGGACACTCCACTGGTTGACATCACACTGTACATACATCTAGTGGGGAGCTTGTTGTATCTCACACACTCAATAACAGACCTCTCCTATGCAGTTGGCATAGTTTCCAGGTTCATGCAGAAGCTACATGAGCTACATTGGAAGGAAGCAAAGCATATCCTTTGATACGTACATGGCACCATCACCTTTGGGATTCATTATGCAGTAGACTCTACATTATATCTCATCAGGTTAAATGATTCTGACTGGGCTGGAGATAAAACTAATCACAAGTACACATATGGTTACTCACTTAGTCTTGGTTCCGGGCCTATCTGTTGGTCGAGCAAGAAGCATGATGCTATTTCTCTTTCTTTAGCCAAGGCAGAGTACAAAGAGGTAGTTAACATAACCATTCATGCTATGTGGCTACAAAATTTTATCACTGAGTTGGGAATTCAACTTCATCGGTCAATCATCATCTGGTGTGACAACCAAAGCACTTTGAAGTTCTGCAGAGATCCAATTCAGAGGTAGCAGACGAATCACATCGATATCCACATGCACTACATCCGAGACTTAGTCAACAAGGAGATAATCGACCTAAAATTTTGTCCTTCAATAGAACAGACGACATGCATCTTCACCAATACCTTCATTGAGCATAAGTTCCATTCACTGGAAAGTCGTCTTGGAGTGAAGGACACAATTGCCTAGAAATTATCCATTCTTTTTTTACATACATTGTACCTT
>JZKD02S1981442.1:25939-41797 GCA_000966675.3 Picea glauca | reverse complement strand
ATAACTAAGATAAAAAAACAAATCTTACCTTTCAACTGAATGCTAAATTCGAATTATAAGATTTCAGAGTTAATAATAGCTTTGACACACTCAACATTTTTTTATTATTATATTTTTAGTTCTCTTAAGGCATTCCCCTTGCCTTTGTGCTCTAAACTTGAGTTTGTGATTTTCAGTCGTTAGTGAGTCCATCTGGGCTGTGAAGGCCTTGATTTTAGCTTGCAAGGAGGGCACATTTGTGTAGTATTTTTCTATCCAGAATAAACACACTTCGTACCACAAGTCCAAAACTATTGATTGAGGGGAGGAACGACTGTGTGTCAACATGCTCCCACTATTCAATGTGGGAGTTTCACTGAAATTAATCCCAAGGAAGTTTTTGTCATTCTTCAGGCAGGGTGGCAGGTTATTTACACAGTCCAATTGTTGACTCTTTGGAAGGGTTTCCACTGGTGTATTTTGTGTTAAGATTAGGGCAAAGAAATTGATTCATGCATAAAAATTTCCGAAATCTCAGAACTAACCTATCATTTCCCAAGTAAAAATGGTCGAGTATTGCCTCATGATGAGGGTTTTCTTTCAAAAGGTCTGGCTTGTGAATTGAAGAAAAAAGATGTTTATTAATGAGAGGTTTATCCATCACTGTAAGAAAGTCTGTAACAAAATAAAAATAAATAAATAAATAAAAACACTCATCTTAACCAAAACAGGAATTCTGAGAAATTTACCTCCAAAAATAGAGTATCTCTGAAAAGATCCAGTTTCTGGGGAAACTGCCCACAATGAATGTAAAACTGCTCATTTCAGTTCTAGGTTTTAAAGGGTTTGGTCTAATTCGTAGTGGTTTGCTCAAAATCCCTCCTGCAAAATTGTGTCTCTGGCAAGAAAAAACAGGATTGAACAGACTGTAACAAAAGCGAATAGACAAACTATGGGTTTAGATGACAATGGTAGGAGGTAAGCCTGAGATAAAACAATGGAAACAAAACTAGGAACACACCAGGGCAACCATAACACAAGCAATGTGGCTTTCAATCATGAAATTTGGGTGTTTCTGGTAATGAATGTTTTAGAGTGCATGTGAAACCTAAGACTTAGCTCGAAATGATGGGCCTTTCGTTGTCAGACTACCACCTCCCATAGGATACAGGCCATGACCAAGCTCATTAAAAAATATCATTGAGCACAAGGTGGAATCGGTTTCTAAAGTTTAGGAGAGGCAAAAAATGTAAACCAAAGTGTAGTGACAAGAAAAGGTCTTACCAAGAGCCACAAAGATATATATGATAATTTAATTTTAATGGATCCTTGGTGTTTCAAACAACAATTCAAAGCATGCTTCACATTTGAGGAGCCATTTTAAAGCAGTAAACAAGGTGATATTCATAGACCAAAAACCTTTATTAGAAAACAAACTATAGAGACATCTACCTTTCATAAACTTTAGACAAAAGGGTAATACAATCATAGGTTTCAATGCTTCATTCATGCTTTCAGTCATGAACGAAAGCACAAAAACGAAGAAAGGAAAACAATAGGAATAACCGAGACATCATATTTACAATTCAAAGCTACTTTGGAAAATCAATAATCCCATGACCACGTGTATGCAACTACATAACTTATCATTTGTCGTTTTCAAAAAGTGAAAACATGTAGGGCTGCCAACAGGCTGGTATGCTACCCTTGTGTAGGTTGGTATTCCAACACAGGTTGGTATACTACCCCAGTGTAGATTGGTACTCCAACACATGCTGGCATGCTACCCCAACGTAGGTTGGTACTCCAACATAGGCTGGTATGCTACCCCTATGCAGGTTGGTACTCCAATGTAGGCTAGTATGCTACCCCAACGTAGGTTGGTACGCAAATGAAGGGTTGGTATGCTACCCCAACATAGGTTGGTACTCCAACAAAGGCTGGTACGCTAGTCCAGTGAAAGTGCCAAACTTCTTATGATGTATGGATTCATGAAATTCAACAAACAATGAACGAGGTGTGCATACGTGCATAACTAATGATGATGATCATGCTAAGAGGAATGTCTTCCTCATTAAGAGGGAGTGTTAAATTTTTGAGTCATATTTTGTGTGAGCTGATGAGTTACTAATTATGTATGAACCAGATGCTGACATTTAGTGTTGGAAATGATTCCCAGTTAGAGTGTCGATCAATAGCATCAAAAGTTACTAGTTGGAGGGCCAACTAGTAGTGTTGGAGGTGTTTTCCAGCTAGATGGCTAATGTGTTGGATATAGTGATGTTACCTATAGACTGGTCTGCATGACCATGTGAGTCTTTCCCATGCCATGTGATACGGATGGATGTGTTTGATACCACTACATGAATAAAATCTTAGTTAACACCTCCCTAGTTAGGAGGGATTATTGATGTTTTGGTAGTTGCGGGAGGTATTAACCTCCACATGTACCCTATGACTTAGAATAGAATATTCTGGAAGTAAGTGAACCATTAAATAGATGTATGAAAACCCTAGAAGACAAGTCAGCCTAACAGAATAAATAATATTAGAATATTATCTTCCAAAAAGACAAGTTGACTCCATAGGAAAAAGATAAACATAAATATAATTACCAAAATGTCAGGTAGGCCTAGCTAGAAAAGTCACTAGATTGATTAATATAAATAGAGGATGTTTTCACTCATTTGTACACCTAGTAAGAGCGCAAGTCTTGTGGAGAGTTGAAATTGCAACTACAAGGAGGCATAAGGGCATATGGTCATCTCTTGGTCTTGGTCTCTCTCTAGCGCTATCAAGTGATATTCTTGGTGATTCTCTTAGTGATACTCTTGGTGATACTCTTTCTAAGTATGGAACAAGTCTGAGAGAGTAGTGTAGTTGCAGATGTTTCAGTTGTATATGGTACTTGTTATGTGGATATGGAGACTCTCTCTCTTGTGCACTACCCTTGGATAAGGAGCACTCTACTTGCCTTGAGTTGTTACTGCAATTAACAACTACAATTTATCTATTGGTCATGGAGTAGGCTTGCCAGAATTATTCTAAGTAAAGGTTAGTGTGCTTGGGGGTGGAATATGTGAATTCCTATAGTTGGGTGAAAATGATGTGACATTGTCTATGGTTAAACAAGAATACCAAAATTTCAACATAACTTTCACATATACTGAATCAACTAGACCACTTAGGATGGCATTTTTGGATTTTGAATTATTTTCTTCAAGTTTCTTACCATTTTTATTCGTTGGAGGAACAATTGGTGGTTTGTATCCATCTACCACTGATCGCCAAACATCAAATCCATGTGCTTGTACATATGTTTTCATCCTTTTTCTCTAGAATGCATATTTATGTCAATCAAACTATGGTATTCCATTTTTATACATACCATTTCTCTCCATGATCTACCTTCCAATGGTTAAACTGATTCCAAAAGGAACCTTTCTCTGATACCAATTGTTGGATTACTGAGAGGAGGGGAGGAATCAATAATGAGCAATTATACCATTTATTAATCCTTTAAACCACGATGTATATTCCTTTAAATTATTCAACCATGTTCATATGTTTATCATCAATATATTACTGTATCATAAACATTAACATCATCAGTGCATAATACACAATAACAAACACATCCACACAATGCACAATACACTAATATTTAAATGGAAACCCAATATGGGAGAAAACCACTGAATTATTTTCTTATATGTCAAGAATTACATTCAAGGAAGCACCAACTTCCAATTCTCTATCTTCAATAGGAAGGAGGCTCCAACCCCCTAGTTTCTTAGGCTCCAACCCAAAGGAGGTTCCAACCCCCTAGGTTCTTCATCTATAACCAGAAGGTGGGTACAACCACCTAGTTATCAGGCTCCCACTTGAAGGAAGCTCCAAATTTTTTATTCTCCAACACCAACTAGAAGGAAGCTATAACCTCCTTTCCTTGCCCCATCCAACCACCCTGAAATATAAGTCTTAAATGATGAAACCAATGCCACATTGTTCTTGTGAGATATACCACTGTAAATCTATACCAATATGTGCCAACAACCTGTAACCAACCTATACCAATAACCTTTAGTCAACCTGTACCAATAACCTATAACAACATATGCCAACAACCTGTACCAATAATCTCCTCAATAGATCAGATCTGATAACATGGATCTCATACCCAATATCACAATAATATCACTCAAACTAGGTGGATATATGTCTCTCTAGTTATGTGCCATACATGTGCATACAATCATAATCATCTGTAATAAACCCTCACATGGACTAGACATCAAACCCTTACTGATATCAAACCTCACACTAAACCTCCAACTTCAAAAACACATCACAACCAAAAGACCAATATCCATATGCCAAATACAAACAACAAAATACCAATTGTATCCCTCAACAAATATGATATATGCAACAATACTGAACAACCAATACCATATCAAGAGCTAAACCCTAGCTCACAAAACATACCTCAAACAAGATGTGCCATATCTCTCATAAATAGACTCCAACCATGTATTAAATATTATGCCAATATAAATAGCTATTAACCAATACTAAACTTCAGTACATTTTCCTCAGATCAATTCTACAGCAAGCCCTAAACTTCCAAGATGACATCCAATAGATTTATAAGGCAAACCTCAACCAGATTCATAGATTCAACACTACACATATGAAAACCATACATTTTTCTTCTTATAGTTGTGGATATATTACAGATATATTTTTGTAGCCATGACTCCGTTGCCACGATTTTGTTTTTGTGATTGTGTTGTCGCAGTTCTACTGTCGTGATTCTACTGTCACGGTTCTGTTGTCGTAATTCTGTTGTCACAATTTTTCTGTTGCGATTTTGTTGCAGCAATTTTATTATCGTGATTTTTTGCCTCAATTCTGCAGCCAAGATTTTTATGCCGCGATTTTTCTTTCATGAATTTGTTTCTGCAAATTTGATCTATCAATAATACTTGCCAAATAACCTTTCACAAATGGATATTCAATTATATTCAAAAACAGGTGCAAGTAGGCGTCCCTTGCTCTCCTATTTATACTTTCCAAGTGACTTCCTCTAGAAGTTTCCTTGTAACAACTTACCCCTTACTCCATCTTCTAAAGCTAACCCATTAACCCACTTTTTTCCACTTAATCACTTTTTCCAATTTGATTATTCAATATTTGTCCACTTAACTTAACCACTTTACCACGAATAGTAAACTCTCCACTTCTAGTTGCAACTAATTTATTTTTAATTATTTTCTTATTGTGACAACTTAAACCATGAGTAACTCTTGGTTTCACCCACTTTGACTAGTCAAATTATTCTAGAAGTTTCTAGAATAATTTGACTTCTTTGACCTTCTAAGGGCTTCTAGATAACTCATGAGGGTTCTCCAAATTCACAAGGCCATAACTCTCTAACCATGAGGAGTTATGTGACGTTCCACATATCACCGGAAATGGAATGACATATAATATCCATCTAGAATAGTATTACCTTCATATACACTGATCTTCATTACATTATTCCTCAACCAGACTTGGTTTCCTTACCCATACCTCTAGAGCTACTAGAATGTGCTACTGGACATACTCAAAGGTTGACATCAATCCATAAGGGTTGACATCAATCTACAACATCACTCTCCAAGGTTTGACATCAATGAAAACCAACTATCCAACTTTCCATCAATCTATACCAACTGTTTGACGGTTAGAAAGTTCTTACTCTTTGTTTTCGAGTGTTTTTTGGGTCTCTTTTGCTCTCTCTGCTACATTTTGGGTTTTGGGATTTATACCAAAATTTTCCATTTTTTTGTAATTGTATACACACTTTCTTTGAAAATAATCGCATACATATGCTAACTTTATATAGGAGTTAAGCATGTATATAAGTGCTAAATTCACATAAGTGTTGGGTCATATATGTGCTTTGTAGAAGACCAAACCACGTATATACACACTTTGTAGAATGCCAAACCACATTTATATGCACTCTTTAGAAGGAAAAAACCGCATATAAAATTGGTACGCACTCTCTACAATGATCTAAACCACATACATAATCTTATATATTCTATTTACAGTTGAGTGAATCGTGTATACCTCTTAAAAGTGACTTTTTTGCCTTTTTTTCAACCTTTTTGAAGCCTTGTTTCAACTAGTTTTGGGGTCTTTTTTGGGGAGTCTGGTCCTGGAACATTTTGTGGCCTATAGGAGGTTGGTAAGGCCTTAAAATTGAATTGAAAAAAAGGTTTTTTATCCATATTTTTCTCCCTTTTATCCCTTGGATTGCACAACTATAAGCCTAATCATGTTCTCAAGATCTCGTTTTTTTGGTCATTGTTGTGGTCATTTTTGAAACTTGAGTCTGTATTTGAGTTCAAGAATTTTATTTTTTGTTCTCTTTGGATTTTTCAAACATAAAACAAAACAAATTTATTTCTTTTAGCAACTTTTTTTATTTTTTCTTTGGTACAAAGAAGAAGAAAAAAAAAAAAAAAACCTTGTTTTTTGCTAGTTAGGTCTTTTTCTTTATTTGCATTATCTTTCATTATTATTTGAAAAAGAAAAATATATTATCATAGGATTTTTTTTTCTTCTCATATTGAAAGAATTTTAAAATAAAAATAAAAAAGAACATCCTTGTGTTTTCTTCTTTTGCTTTTCTCAAAAGGTTGCATTGTGCATTTTGCATTAGAAAGAGAAATGATTGCATTTCAAGGTTTGAAGGATTGTTCATGAATTTTTATTTTTTGAAACTCTTTTTCATTGAAGAATTAGTGTAAATTTTTTCTTTACCAGTGTTCTTATAAGTTTCATTTTTTGCAAGAGTCTCAAACAACAACAATTTCACTTATGTACCCTTTGAGTAAAAAACAACTGCTAAAATGAACGCTAAACTTAAAATTTACTAGACTTTGTTTCTAAGGTTCATAAACAAGTTTAGGGTTAGGGCCTTTGATTAGGATTAGATAGAAAACTCTCCAAGTTTGGTAAAAAAACATAGGATTTTGAGCTAGGGAGAGTGTAAAACCCAATTTTGCATAAGTATAGCCAGGAAGCTCCTCTGACACAGGAGTCAAACACTAGGTCACGTAAAGGAAATCCAAGGAGATAACCCTTTCAAAGCTTAATTGAGCATAGTGGAGGGATCGTATATTGGGGGTTTTGGCAATTCCATTACCTCTGTGAGAGGTGACACTTTTGAGGCTTTGAGCTTAGTCACCCTTCCCATACGTTCGATCCCGACTGTTGACTGTACCCCCCAGATGTTGAATGCTAGTTGGTGACCTTAGTTGCTTTTCCTAGGGATCTTAGAGGTGACTGTAGGGGTTTCCCATGGTACCTGGGTCAGAATTCATATCACACTTTTCAATATTTTTGGAGGGTGCTTCGCAAAGAATGGGTACTTACATCAGATAAGGCTAGTTAGTGGAGGTCGGGGTAACTTCTTCTCACTCTTTCGTTTGTTGGTTCACTAGATTTAATCAACATGTGCCTTTGTCCAAAAGGTCCCTTTCCACTTTTTCATTGCTTTGGACTCAAAGCCTTATCCACCGGGGCTGAATTTTTGGAGAATTTGTTTTCTTGCAATGTTTCTCTTAGGAATTTTTAGTGGAGTGCTCCTTTATACAGTTCACCTCAGGTTGTGTCACTATCACCTCATTTGGATCATTGAGTCAGGGTGGTCGGTCAATTGATCCAGTGATTGAGAAGGACCCTTGGTATTTCTATTGAAAGCATGGAGCTGCCTCTTATAAGGTGTGGGTTTTTATACCACTCATTCATATAACACTATTACATATTGGAAAAATTGGGATGTTATAGACAAAATTGGCCACACTGTAGAAAAACAGAGGGAATTTTAAGTTTTTTTCTCCATCATGATCGATATCGTTGCACGTGCAACACAATTTTCAAATCGTCGCAAGAGAGACGTCTTCCAAAGTTCGTCGCAAGAGTGACGAAATCAAATGTGCATCACTCTTGCGGTGATGTGGACATTGGGTCCTCCCCCCTAATGGTCACCCACTATTTGACAAAGTCAACATTGACTTGGTTAACTGTCGTCGAAATTGTGACATTATAAAATCTATAAATATTTTGAATTTTAGGGATGTTGCAACAAGTATTCTATAACAATGATGGTTCAAAAAGGGTATAAGGTCTTCTTGGCAAACAAAAACAATTTTTTTTTTTCATATGTTATAATAGAAAAATACAATAGATATTCTATTATACACCACTCAATTTTATAAGATGACCATTAGTATATATCTGTGGGGAACAATGTCAAAAAATGTTAGAGGTGGGAAAAAATTAAAGAGGGTGAAAAGGGGGACAATAAATGTTATTTCCCTTGGAAAAATTGTTGTACTAGATGTCCCAAAAGAGTTTTAATAGCAACAGCAAAAAAACATTGTAGAAAATATGGACACATGGATGGGGGATCAAAAGAATATCAACCGATGGTAATTAGCTATATATATATTCATTATTTGTTTTAATATTGATTGTTTTCTCAAACTTTTATACTGTTTTATACATGCACTAATTTTTCATGATTGTTTGTAATTATAAAGTTTGAGTTGCCCCCTAACTTTATTCATAAAGCACCAAGTAGTAACATAAATGATGTTGTACAAGATGCGGAAAATTAATTGGATAATGAAGATCAAGTTAATGATCCCATGGAATTAGATGACAATAATAACAAAGTTCAAGATGATGGGACAAATCAAATGATCCAAGACTTATTCGGTCATCATGATGAACCTCTGATTAAAAAGGAAAATAAACGACTTTATAAAGGGTCAAGAGAAAATATTCTCTCCACTACATTGTTGCTGGTGAACTTAAAGTTTATGAATCATTTGTCGAACACTTGTATGACACAGATTGTAAGGTATGTAATATGTTTCATCACATATACATAAAGGTTGATTTTTTCCCAGTTTTTTAGTGTTAATTAATGTGTAAAATAAAAATGCAATATTTACAATTACTATTCTTTACATTAACTAGTTATTTTTTATGTTTTAGATTGTTGGGTGAATTTTTGTTACCCTCATCAAATATTTTACCTCGCACATATCGATATTTACATGCCATTATGAAAGACATTGGAATGGAGTATCAAAGTATAGATGCATGTATTGATGATCATATTATATATTATGGACAACATGCATCGAAAACAAAATGCACGGTATGTGGTATTAGTAGATATCGAACCGATCAAGTAACAAAAATGGTGCCTCAAAAGGTTCTTCGTCATATTCTCACAATTCCATGTTTTTAGCGACTATTCAGGTGCCAAAACATAGCACAGTTTATGAATTACCATGCATGAAAGATAATTGACTATGGCGTTCTTCGAATTCCTATAGATGGTTATGAATTTAGGGAAATTGATGAAAAATGGCTAGAATTTACAGATGAACCTCGTAATGTTAGGCTTTCATTGGCAACTGATGGTTTTAATCCATTTGGAGAGCTTCCATCTATTTCCTCAGCATGGCCTATTCTTTTTATCAACAATAACATTCCTCCTTGGATGTCAATAAAGAGGGAACACATAATGTTGACAATGATTGTTCCAGGTATTTGTTTACATTAACTTTTCGAATGTAAAATTTTCATTTGTCTCGTCTTTTGCATAATATATTTTATTTATTTATTTACGTATATATACATACCATGGTAGTAATTTCATGTAATTTCAAACAATTAGGTAAGTACCAAGTTAAATATATGAATGTGTATATCAAGCCTCTTATTGACGAGCTACTAAAGTTATGGGAAGGCATCACTATGTATGACATCTGTAAACCAATTGGGAAGAAGAGATTTCAATGTCGTGGAATAATTTTATGGACAATTCATGATGCCCCCGGACTAACACATTTTTGTGGTATGTAACATTCCATATTTCACACTTGAATAGTATATAATTAATTGAAGATATCATGCATGTTGTTTAAATAATCCTTTCGTATATTAATTCACATTAATCCATTTTTTGCGGGTCTTCAAACAAAGGGTAAATTTGTACGTCCAGTTTGTGGTCCTAAGATCAAATCTCATCACACAAAAAGTTTAGGAAATGAGGTGTTTGATGAGTATAGACACTTCCTCTCTAAGAACCATACGTAGCGTACTACTGAAAAATATATTTTCAATGGGAAACAAGAGACTGGACTAAAACCACAAAGAATGACATCTCGCCTATGAAAATTGGCATATGACAGAATTAATCCTCGAGGTATGCATTTCGTTTATGTATCGGAAATGGAATCATGTTTTGAAATTTTATCTTAATTATTCAATTTATTTTACCGCATTTGATAAACGATGTTTTGATTTTTTTTAAGCTTCATCAATGTCATCATCATGAAGATAGTAATAATGGGCTTCCATGAGGAATGAAATGCTATCCCACTCAATTCATGAGGTTTCCTTACTATGAGGAGCTAAAAATAGTTCATTTGTTTGATACAATGCATATCGGGAAGAATGTGATAGAAACATTATGGTGAATCATAGATGGCAGGAGGGATAAAGAAATAAATGTCAAAATTTGTAATGACATTTAGGAAGCCAATCATGCAATGCAAAGTGTGATCCAATCAAATAACGATGCAGACCAAACTAACCTTCCATGGTCATTAACAAAGCAACAAAGAAATGGTGTAAAAGAGGTCATTCAAAGAATTAAATTTCCCACAGGTTTTTGTTCAAACATAAAGAATATCTTAACGAAGAAAGGTGAATTTGATGGGGTAAAAACACATGATTGGCATACCTTCATTAAGGTAATTAGTAATTTTAGTATTCATATCTATATATTGGTCATATACATTTTTTGAGATTTTTGTTTTTTTTTGTTTAGTTTTGAAACATGTAACGATTCGTTTTTATTGTTATAGTATGTTCTACCTCTATCTCTCCCAAAAAAAATTGAAAACAACATCAAACAAGTTATATATGATCTTGGAAAATACATGAGGTAAGTAGTTGCAATATATATGCAAAAACAAAATTCAATTTTTTGTTGTACTTAATGACATTTTTTTTACTTGTAATGTAATATGTATTATGTTTTGTTGAAACATGTTATTTTCTTGCAACATGATCTGTAGATGGTTATCGTTGAAAGAAATCCATGAAGATTATATAAAGTATTGGAAGAGAGAAATTACTCGGCTAATGTGTGAAATGAAAAAGTATCTACCTCCAGCATTTTTCAATGCACAAAAAAACTACCTCATATACCAAGTTGAGGAGATTGAAATGTGTGGACTTGTAGACACAAGGTCAATATGGATGGTGGAGAGGCACTTAAAATCATTGAAGGCTTTGGTTAGACAAAGAGAACATCCTGAGGCTTCTATGGTGGAGGGATATATGGTATATGAATCCATGGTGTATATTAGTCAATATATTCCTAAATTAGCAACGCAAGTTATGCATACAATGGATTTCATTTGGGATGTAAACTCCATAAAAAAAATTGAAGGGGAGAAGATGTTGGGGAAAGGTACAACGAAGAAAGTGAGAGGTAATTAAATTGTGCATATTTGTAATAAATATAATTTTTTCATTTTTTTGTGTATATGATCATACTCATTTAATATTTATTCTTTCATCCTTTATTAATATTTACCACGGTTATAACTAATATTTAATATTGGTGAATTGTGATTTTTTGATCAGCCAGTTGCTCAAGATTGAGATGCACTACATTTATACATTGAAAACAATCTTGACTAGATGAAGGTATGGATTGATAGATGTAAAAAACATCATGGCAGTAGTTTATCATGGAAAGAATTTTATGAATTGGTTAGAGAATCTCATCGTAATGGATATTTCGATGTTACGCAGAGGGAAATAGATTTAGCATATTGTTTGAAAGATGGAAAGGAAAGAAAATTCACCCATTTTATTTAGTTATTTTATTATATTAATGTGACTATAGGTGTGTTTTCTTCATGTTATACTTTCCAAGTTATATAAATTTGTTTATTATTAATTGACAAAGCCTCTTTTACATGCCTGGCATATTGCAGTTGAAACACCACAAGTCTATGTGGTGCAATGGCCGTAATTTTCGCATAAAAAAGTTGGATGAAACGAGGAAAATTTTTGATAGTGGGATAACTGCAATATTCCAAGTCACTAATGTTTCCTCTAGAAGTGACAGACGTCCTTGACAATATGAAAATATATACTATGGGTTTTTGAATGATATAATTAAGTGTGACTTTAATTCCTTCAAATTAGTTTTATTCGATGTCAAATGGTATAGGTTACGAATGCATGAAAATAATGAGGAAAGAACTATTATTCAATATGCCAATGGATTTTCGATGATTAAAACAATGGTTTTTGAAAAATCAAATGATTGTTATGTTTTTCCAAGTCAATGTGAACAAGTCTTTTACTTAAAGGTTCCAGGTAAGAGGGATTGGTCATTTGTTGTTAGATATGATCCAAGAGGAAGGCCAATAAAGTATATTGTAGAGGAAGAAGATGATATTGAAGAATAATATGATGTAGAGCTAGAGCAGGAAGGATATGGGTCGACAAATGAAGAAGATGAAGAATGTGAACCAGGCATAGGAGACAATGTGACAATTCTCAATGATGATATTGATGAAGATATGCTCGAAAATGACATTGATGATGATGATGATATCATCAATCCTTTCAAAAAAAAATCTGAACCAGATGTTGATACCGATGTTGAGTTGGATGATCAAGAAGAAGATATAGAAGAAGGATGATACAAATGTTGCGTTGGATGAGGTACGTAACTTGATATTTTAATTTGTATGAATTATTCTCTTTAAATAATTTTTGATGTGGGTTATTTACATGTTTTTATTTTTTATTTCTTTTTTTGATATCCTATGTACATGTTGTTAATTGTTGTTGTAATCAATATTAAGAATTGAATACGTATGGGAGGGTTGTTCATGAAAAGTTCCAATTGTTTTACAATTGATCAACAAATATTTACAAGCCAAATTGATCCGAAAATAGGGGGATGACTTGTTATGCTATGCAAGCACCCTCTAATTCATTAAAATAAACTTTTCAGGACCTTGCTTAATGTGTTAAAATATGCAAGAGGTTTCATGTGTCAAATTCATGCTTCTTTAAATATTTATGTGTGAGATCTTCGCAAGATTAAATATGTTGTTTTCATAAATAAAACAACAAAAATAACTTGCAGAAAATAATAACCAACAAAACACTCAACTCAAAACAAGATGATAAAGGAGTTCACCCCTCTCTAGGTTACATCTCCTTGAGCCTCCATCAATGGACTTGGCTCTTTGGGATTAATTTGTCAAAGATTATTTTACAAGCTACTACTCAACTCCAATGGAAATAATTACTGTACCATTGGGTTCCAAATACATAAAAACCCAAAAAATGACTAATAGAACTCTGAAAACGGATCATGGCTCATTCGAGCATGACCTCTTCTACATGTGGCCTTGAGCTTCCTTGAGATTACTTGTGGAAAAAACACATGTAAAAGTCCTCAAATGCCCCTGAAACCTATCCCAATGTTTTTAGAGCATAACAATTATCCAAAAATGACTATTGAGTCACAGAAAACAGACTTGGGCTCATCTGAGCATGACCTCAATCAATGAGGGCTTCAAGCTCCCTAAAGCTCTCTGAAACTTCAATGGTGAAAAAATTGCAAAAGAAGTCTTCAAATGCCTTTGAAAATAGTGCCAATGGATTTAGAACATCCAAACACCCCTAGCTGGGATTTTTCATCACCTCATTTGGCCAAAAAATGAAGAAGATAGGCCTCCTGCCATTTTCCTCTTTCAAGCTTGTTGTCTCTGGTTCGCCAAAATGCACCTCTGTACGTCCAACCTAGCTCACGTGCTCAATCTCATGCTAAAAACTAGCATCGAGTGCACAACTGAATAACCGTGCAAACTGTAGGATGGTTAATGGAACTAAAGCCCCCAACTGCCAAGATCGTGGGCATATGGGTCACCACGTGACCTCGCACTCATACAAAAAGGGATAAGTTTTAAAACCAATGGTTAAGCACCAAGTGTCCAGGCATGCGGGTGGTCGTATGGAATTCCAATGTCACTAGGGGCCAACCATTTAAAAATGCACGCACAACCGTGTAACCGTGTAGAGTTGGATCATATGGTAATAAGTGTGCGGTCGGGGGCTGGGGCTAAGCCCCAGCCCGGACCCCCGTGCCAACCATAAAACAACACAAATTTAAATATATAAAAACACATATATATAACAAGACTCAAGTGGTGTCACACTGGTTGGGAGGCCTTTTCCAAGACTTTTCCATGGTGGGGGAGGTCCGGGGTTCGATCCCCACGGACGCCATAATATTTTAAACAACCAAACCAATAACAGGGTGTCACGTGGCAGCCCATGTCTGGGCCATGTGGCACCATACCATTTTTCAAAATGATTCCACGTGTCACAACATGATTCATCCACATCTACCAATCAATGATTTCCACATCATCAACTGCCACTTCAGCGTACGGACATGCCATGTCATTGTATGGCCTCTGCCACGTCAGCATCCGTACGGACTATACAGTCAGCACATTTTTTTTGCATGTTTGACGATTCGAACAAAACGCGATATATCACTCATCCGATGTTCGTTTGAACCCGAATGAGTTGTGTTGGGTTCATGACAACGAGGGCTATGCGCCCATTCGTTTTGAGGAAATTCCAAGAACTTTGATTTTTGAGCTAAATTTTGACCCTTGGTCGAGATTCTGATCACGCCTTCCCACTGAAAGGATTTTGGACCCACAAAATATTATGATTATCTATATGATCTTCAATACTCTTTTGCTTCCAAGTTCTATCAACTGATTCTACTTGAAAATTCTTTTTGACAATCACCTGGATACCTTGACATGCCTTGCACTACAACTGGCTATCTCCCTCAACCACTATTCTCTGGCCACTGCTGACCCACTGTTCTCTTTGTGCTTGGAAGACTGCCAACCTTCCCACTGAGAATCAAGTCCCTCTTGCGAACTCTTTGGCGTCAAAACAATCTTCTCTACAATGGTTGCAAAAACTTTCCTACGACATCTTGTCACAAACCAAGAAAACCATCAATCTTGAAAACAAAATTATACAAGACTGAAAATGATGCCAACAAAGTCTTTTTGCTCTTCAAGAAAATGGTCGCATCTTTTACTTCATCAAAGAACATGGCGTTTTCCTACATCTTGGTGTACTCAAAATCGACCTACAAGCCAACAAACACCATCGACTAAACATAAGTCGAAAACATGATCGACACAACATAGTCGTCAAGACAACATCGACACAAGTCAAGACTCATTTGAAACATATCAACCTTCCCAAAATGACAAGTCGACATTCATGATACACAATCATGCTACAATCATGAATCATTCATGATGAACTATCACCAGGTTCACTGTTTTCACACACACAAAAACACATGTATGTGCATAGCTCTTCAACTCTCCTTCAAGTACAAACATAAGTTCATAAACCCAAAACATATGGGTACATAAGAGCTGAAAATGAAAAAGATATATGGCTGCAACAAGTGAGCATCATACCCCTCTTTTACACCCTCCTGGCGAAGTTGTGCAACAAACAAGAATGACTTCAAATGAATTGCATTCACATGCAACTTGCATCATACAAGTTGTGATAAACTACTGCAACTTATCACACTTTCAACATAAATGCATACATAAGGCTGAAATGTGCATCTACAACAGAAAATGAAAGCCTTACTTGCTCAAGAAATCCAACCATTTCTTACCAAGCCAACTCAATGGTGAATTCTTC
>JZKD02S1981442.1:12648-25929 GCA_000966675.3 Picea glauca | reverse complement strand
CTCCCATTCATACAAAAGTTTGATGGTTTTAACCTCTGCGTTGCCCGACAATTCGCACTGACCTTTGATGGTTGTCGAGCCAAGGTCGGCGATGTTCAATTGCAAATTGACGAGCAATTTGTAAGTCTTGCTACGGGTTTGTGAGTCACTGGAAAACGATGGTCCAAGAATTTCAAAGTGGAAGAGGTCCCTTGGACTCTACTCTTCCAGTCACGCAAGGTTAGCTCCTGTGACAAAGGTTTACCCGTGACCATGTTGAAACAACACTGGCATGATTTATTGATGATTATCAAACAGTTTATCACCTGCGAAGGTCGGTATGGTTTTTTTTTCTTACACCACCTTCATTTGCTTATGGTTTTTATGTGTTATCAGCTCAATATGCCGTATTATTTGCATAGAAGCCTGTTCAAAATGTCTAAGAAATACAAAAGGAACCAGGCTGATAGTAGCCTCTTTCGCTATGGGCTAGTTAAAATGATTGTTGTCTGTCATTTGGGGTTACACGGAGACTGTTGGAATGATTTCCTTGCTCGCAATGATTTTGAGGATTCGAATCCTCCACAGGTTGACAAAACTATGGTTACCGAGGACAAGATTGTACCCCCGATACCCTACAGTATTATGTTACCTAAACCCTTACCCGACTCACCTATCGACCTACCGCACTCTGTGACCAAGGGTGTCGAGACTGTTAAACCTGTGGGAAAGAAGCTTAAAGCCAAGCCTACTGCAAATGATAATGGAAAAAAGAATGTCCGTTTAATCTCTCGAATGACAAGGAACAAGATGAAACCTCCTGTCAACCCTGACCCTATCATTTTGAGTGAAGACTCTGACTCAGAAGTGGAGCGTTTCTTGGCTAGTGAGTATCCCTATTCGAAAGGTTTGTGTGCCAAACCCTTGTATGATTTCATGTCAAACCTACCACCTTGCTTGCAAAATGACCCTAACTACCCAGGCATTAAGCTGCCTTGTGAAACCCCCAGTCATTCATCAAAACCCTCTTCTGCTCTACCTCAACTTACAGTACCACCCTATGATCAATGTAGATCGTGGTTAGAGAGGTATTATCTTGATGTGCCAATGCTACAGTCGAGAATTCATTCTTTGGAGGACCAGGTTGCACGGCTTACCAGTCAAAAGGCTAAGTTGCAAGCCACTAATAAGAAACAGAGGACGACAAGCTCTATTTTCTTTAAAAATGTGGAGTCAGCTACAGTGGTCGTGAATTCAAAGTTGGCATGATAGCAACTTCACTAGTATGTTCTATCATTTGTTTATATAACGAATTCGAATTCTTTGAATAGTTCTGTCTACAGCATGGATTTTCTCTATCAAATTATGTACATATTTTTGTTTTGATAAATCGAATTTCGTTTTCTCAGTTTAGCTTTGATTGGATTTCCTTCGATTTGATTGATCGTGGTATGGATTGGATTGGTTTGATTTAGCTTAAATTGGATGTTGTACTGTCGATTGAAGTCGTTGGTATCTATTATAAACACAAGTTGTTTCTCATATTCGATTCTGAACACAATCACATTTCGTTTTGATTTCGTTATAATGTATATGCTATGTTTGGTGACAATTGTGATATGGTTAACTGTTACGATTTTATTTACATATGACTTTTGACCAACTCGAATACAGTTTGGATTATGTTTAATATGATTTTGTTTTATATGTACCCAAATCGTGAATATATATGAATCATAACAGTTATACCCAGTCGGTTGATTCACGTTGGTTTACTCCACCATGTTATCAGTTCGATTCATATTGCAATGAATATACTATTTAAATTTGATTTTAGGAATGAAAGTGACTATATCCAGGTTCACGATTTGTTTCTATATTTAACTCAATCACGATTTGTTTCGATTGTTGCCCAGTTTACGATTATCACTTATGTCGATCTGATGAAGGTTGTGATCACTATTTGATCCTATCTGTTGTCTGTGTAATGCTCAGCGATCGAAATGGCAAATTTTGGTTGATGTTGTATGAATGTTTTATTTACCCACAATCGTAACAGTCTTTCCATCTTTGTATTTAATTAAAACAACATGAATCTTATGCTACATTATTATAGACATAACGAATGGATTATGATTGTGTTGGATTAGATCGTATCACACACGATATGACTCACTTTTAATTTCATTTGATATGAAACAATCTTGTTACTATTTGACCCGATTTTATGGTAAAAGAAAAACAGAGTATTCTTACCCCTGTTTTCGATTGAATCACTTTTGATTTTGTTTAATTTGAATGATAAAGTCATTTGAATAATTAGTGATTCGTTTTTAATGTTTTTTGGATTTGATTCTTTTAAAAAGATTTGATTTGATTTCTATTATGATCCTGTATGCTATTTTAGACTAGCTACAAAATCAGATGATTCTATAGCTAAGTCTGTAGAATCAAGTTCTTATTGTTTTATTGGTGAAATACCTTTCTAACTTGTTATTTTTGGTCTATTGCAGATAAATTCGAACTTGCAATGGATTTGATGAGAAGTTAGGGGATATTTGAAATATTTCACTTGCATTTTTTCCTAGTTTAGTGGATTTTGGGATATCTCCCAGATTATGTAAAACAGTTCGATATTATCCACAGGGATGTTTTACCCTGTGGAGAGACTTATAAATACCTATCATTTTTGTAATAAAAAACATCCTCATTCGTGGAAGAACAAGGATATGGATTTTTAATACAGACTGAGGCAGAATTTGGTGTTTTGTTACAGCTTTAGCTTCTCATTATATCAATATTTTGTTTCATGTTGTGTATATCAATTTGTATCTGGTTGATGACTACTTTAGCTATCTTAATCATGTGCAAATGATATAATTTAATCACTGTAATCCATATCTGATTTCTTTCAAGTGTTTGAAAAACATAGCAATTGCTTAATTCAGTTTGTGAATGGCAGATTTCTCTTCTTCATGAGTTGAATTATAAAATATAAGTTTTTGCATAACAGGTTTCCCTTATTGTAGAGATTTATAAATCATATAATTGTTATGATTTTTTATGTCTTGTTTGTCCTGTAAACAACTCAAAGAGCAGCACAACCTATCATTTACGAGAAGCCTTTTGGACTAATCGGTATGAGTTTACTTCCTCCGACCAGCTTCAAAGTCATCACACAAAGGGAAAATTAGGAGCGTTTCCAGGTTAGTTTGTCATATTAGCAGTTCAATTTAGATATTAGCTTAGTTAGATTTATAGGTAGAATTAGTATATTAGATTGTTTAATTTCAGTAAATAGATTAGATCGTTTAATTTCAATAAGTTTTATTTCTTATTCATAAAATCATAAAATCAAAAATATGTCTCTAGCTGTCTTAGGGCAGAAATCAAATAAGTTTTACAGGTTTTATTAAAATCTGCAAGTTGTGTATATTGTATTTTTGTGAATAAACTGTAATTCAACTAGTAGTTAGACGACTAATTATTAGAGTTAGTGTAATAGTAGTTAGTAGATTGTATATATAATAGTTAGAGTAGTTTATATTTAGTTTTAATTTAATTTAGTAGTTTGTTTTAATTAGATTAGTGTATTAGTTTGTTTTATTTGTTTTATGTTAGTTTTAGTTAGTTTAGTTTGTTTCATTAGTTAGTCTTAGTTAGTTTAGTTTGTTTCATTAGTTAGTTTTAGTTAGTTTAGTTAGTTTTATTTGTTTTAGATAGATTAGTTAGTTTAGGTTAGTTTCCTCTTTGGTTTTCTTAGGACCTTAGGGAGGCCAAAGGATCCATTAAACCCGTCAGGGTGGTTCATTCCAAACCGCTTGGGTTATTTAGACAACCCCGGACCGATTCCACTCTCTCAATTGACGGACGGAAATTTTCGCCCGTCAACAGGGAGGAATGAGTGCACAGGAGTTGAAACTCCCAAATCCCAAAGAGATGAAGCGGATGGAGGCCATCAGATCAAGGGGGTAGAAACACGTCAAGAGATCATGTATTTCGGGTGAAAACACTCCCGAAGGAACGAGGGCACAGGAGTTGAAACTCTCGAAGCTTGAAGAGTCGTAGACCCGAATAGAATATGGACCATCAGATCCTGAGGGTACATGGTGGAAATCCATTGTATTCGGGTGAAAACAACCCAAATACCCAAAGAGAATATGGACCGTCAGATCCAGAGGGACACGTGGCGGAAATCGTAATCTCTGGGTGAAAGCACTATGGGAGAAAGCAAAGGAGTGGAGTTTGAGATCATCAAAACCTGAATAGCCGAAGAATCTGGGAGTCATCGATATGCGAGAGGACACGCATCGTTAGATTGTGGAATCTGGGTAAAATTATCCAGGAGAAGCAGATCATGGAGAATTTGAGATTTGAGAATTCTGAAGGCCGGAGTAACGAAGCGGATGAGGGTCATCGATTTGAAGATGGACACATGGCACCAGATCTATAACTTTGGAGGAAAGCGAAGGGGGAATGTGTCAAAACCCCAAAGGATATCTCGATCGTTGATTGAGAAGGGGGGACAAAGGCTGTTGATTTGGTTGAAAGAGCCATAGTCCTAAAGCGGAGGCAAATCTGTTGATTGAGGAGGACACGTGGTATAAGATCTTCCATTTCGGAAGATAGCCATTTCGGAGGAAGAAAAGAGTTGAGAGTTCAAACTCCTGAAGCCCGAAGGGAGAAATCAACCATAGCCATTGATTTGAAATAGGGGTACGTGTCGACATATTGTGGAGATATGGGAATGCGCATGAAAGGAGAAAAGAAAGTAGAAAGGAAGGACATATTGCAGTCGTTGATAAAGAGGCATCACCCAATATTGAAGATCAATGGTCATGCTTGATTGCGGGGCCAGAAAGTGCTCATACGTAAAAATATGAGAGCGGGCCACAATCAAAACCATGGTATTGGTAAAGGGATATGTGGCAGTTGGAGGTGAATTTCGGGGAGAAAAGCAGTGTGGTCTAAAACCACTTTTTTCCACTTTGCAATCACGTGTTTAAGTGAGTTCATAACCCAAGGTCATATGTAGGAAGGGGCCAATGGAAAAAGGAGTTAGCGCTTGAAATTTGATATTTCATAAGCATGCAGGAAGAGGTCGYGGGTATCATAGAACCCRCATCAAAAGCCGAAAGGGGACCTGTGTAAGTTAATTGGGGTCTAGCAAAGGCCCRAGGAGTTGATCCGACTCAATAGATTGAAAGATCCTAGATCGAGAGGTCGCAGAACCCCCAAGAGGGGAGGGGGGYTGCATCAGTTCACATCCCTTAATTGGTATTTGAAGTGATAAGAACACAAATTGTCCAAAGTTGTCTATAATATCGATTATATTCCAAATCTAGATGAACTAGGGATGTGAAGTACAAAGAGAAAGAGAGAGAGGATGACCTATGGATTTTGAGGGAGATATATTGCAAAGGTTTAAATAACTGTGTAGAAAAAGGTGTAAGTTGAATAAAAAATGTGAGTATTTGAGTTAACAAAGAGCAATATTGATGTTAGTTAATGTGCAATAGAAGAAGATGTCAAGATTCATGCTCTATAAGTTCTATAGTAGAGACTTGTAGCTTTAGATAGAGGTGTTACAAGGTTGGGTTATGCCATCATAAGAAAATAAATTTGTCATTGTGTCTACATTTTACATGGTATTATTGCTTCATATTCAAAACATTTTGTCCTTTCAAATCAAGGTTCGTTGTCTTTTTTTCCTCTTTAAGAACAATATTTTTACTTTTTTCCTTTTGAAGAAAGATTGGATTACAAGATTATTGAATTTTGTGTTTCTTTGAACCTTTGAATAATGGATGTTGGAGAGGTATGTTTAGAATATATAGGGAAAACAAACCTCAGTTGTATGTATGTTTAGGATTATAATGTTTATGCACAAGACAATATCGTATGTTGTGTTAGGTATCACTATGTTATGTCAAGAGTGAATGATAATGAATATTTGTTATGCAAGCGTTGTTGCAAGGAATATTATCTCACTATTTAAATAAAGTTAGCTTTACTATATATATATGGCCTCAAATACAATAGATTATGGTTGGCATGTTTGATTGAATCCTTGATCTTGTATTATGCTTATTTATTGATTTTATCACTATATCAATATCTTGCTTGAAACAAACTAAGTGCATTTTCTTAGTTGGTATTTGTTGTATTTATTGATTTCACATAATCATTTAATGAGATATATGGAGATATGTCATTTTCTTTTTGGCATTGTGACTATTGGAGCAGCTATATGGGACCTTCAACTATTAGCATGTTTGGTGGCTCTCAAGCATAATTATATATATGCATGTTCTTATAAGAATAATAGTATCCCAAGGCATAAATATGCCCCTCAAAGCATGGCACTATAGTCAAAGGGATTCTATAAAAAGAATTCCCCCCCCCCAAATAATAACATTCCAATGCAATATGTGAATGCATTTCAATAAACTTTGCAAAATCTTGAAGAATGATCATTTGAAATCTATAAAATGTGATTTCAAAAAATATTGTCCATTAATATTTGAAAATCCATGAAACATCATTATTGTGGATATCACAAAACCCAACCCACTGTGATATCACTATGTGTGTAGGAGACTGAGGGATGCAAGGAGATCATTCAGCATGAAGCCGAGGGCAAGGAGATAGATTGTGATGGCAAGGAGATATACTATGAAGGAAAGTAGATCATTGAGTGAAAAACTGAGGGCAAGGAGATATATTGTGAGGTCAAGGAGATAAACTGTAAAGGAGAGGAGATAAATATCGAGGGCAAGGAGATAGACGATGCTCAGGGGACCAAGAATGGTGAGTATCAAATCTACATTTGAGTTTGTGTAGGGTTTTATTTTAGGATTTGAACCCATGATTTCATTAGAGATCACTAGTATCCCTCCTGCCCCACATGTGTTTGGGTTCCTAATTGATTTGTCATTTAAGGAAGTTGTGATTCACACTATCATTGTTTTCTCTTTATAGAAAGCATAGTCTTGGAACTTGCCTCAATATCCTTTGAAGATTTTTCCATGTATATATTTTTTTCTTCAATGATAGCCATAAAAGGACCCTAGATTTTAAAGGTTCTTGTAGTTTCCATATTAAGTTCTATCTCACTTGTTCATCTTTGTGGCTTTTAATGGTCTTATCATAATCCCTTTTTCACTTTGTAAATAAGTCCTTCTATGTTGTCTATCCATACAATATCACCTTTGTAAAAAGGGTTTTTCCAAAGTATTGGGATGTATTTAATACTGTTTTGTGGGTTAAACCCATCAACATTTTAAAATTAATATTAATATCACCCTTAGAAAAGGGGTTTTTCCTTATAAAAATTAAAATCGATGTAGTAATGTTTTGGTTTAAATCCATTAGAGTATTGGGATGGATCTAGTAATGTTGTGAGTTAAATCCATAACCCTTTGAAAATGAATATTAGTTATAGACTAGCTTAAAAATTTAATACATTGTGATATATTGGTCTTAATCACGATATTTTTTATTTCAAAACAAAACCTTACCATACATGTGGTTAATTCCATATATTTCGTGTTAAAAACAAAACCCTACGATACATGTGGTTAATTAAAATTTCAAGATTGTAGTGGTCATGCTTACTACATCTACTGCTCTTCATGTGACCGTGGTACATCCATGTCTAAAAATGCCAGTTTAAGCAAGTATGGTCCACTGAAACAAATCATCTCGTGCCACAAATCTCCAAACAAATATGTGACACCCACTATATAATATATATTAATTATTATAATATATTAATTATATTATTATATAATATATATTAAATACACAATAATAATAAAAAATATATAATAATTTTTATAATATATACTAATTATATAATATATAACAATTAATTATATATGTTATATAATAATAATAATAATAATAATAATCTATTTTTAAGGTCATGGCCAAGCCAACACATTAAATTGGTGTATGAGACCCCTTTGTTTATGGGACAAGGGACCTCCCTCCGCCCAACGATTTGACTGGTAAAGTCTACGAAGGTATACATACCCTACCCCCCTCTGGATTTGAACCTGTGACCTCTTAAGAGGAAACACATGTTCTTAACCATTAGGCCCACTCAGGCTGTATATAATAATAATCTATTTTTAAGGTCACGGCCAAGCCAGCACACCAAATTGGTGTATGAGACCCCCTTGTTTGTGGGACAAGGGACCCCCCTAATATCCCAAAAAAACTAATCCCTCCCGAAAATACTAAACCCTCTAGAACCTTATCGACATCACTCTAGAAAACACTCAATCCTCCACACAACACTAAACATGGATTTCTGACTGACCCTAGCTTGACAGAGAGACAAAGAGAGACAAACGATGCCAAGAGGCCCTAATGATAGAGGACCTCGACCATTGATACCAATGACCTTGTTGCATGCTTCTCCCACCTACTTCGGACTTGCACCTGCCTTGGTGCCTGACAGAGGGCTCGACCTAGCCAATTAATGGTTTCATTTGGTTATTCAGGTCATTCTTTCCTAGTCACTTCACCAACAATGAGACAAAGGAGCGAAGAGGAAACCCTAGATTGAGTGACATAGGAAACCCGACGGCCTAGACCATCATTGCCACAAAAAATGGTAATTTCTTCTACTGTCCTTTTATTGAATTTAAATTTTAAAATCAGGTTTATGGAATTACCATCAATTCACGGTCTATGCTTGAGAAGAAGCTTACCATTTCCACCAAAAATATGGTAGTGGTGTTGATGAGAAAGATGGAATTACCATCAATTCGTCTATGCTTAAGAAGAAGCTTACCATTGTCGCACCTAGTGAACAAACCCTATGTGAAGTGGTTTTCTTGAAAATTGAACCACAAATGAAAATGCAGATAGATTTCATGCTTGTACAACCAAAAAATTCGATCAACACCGTCTTCCCCATCTTCTAGTTGGTTGAGGCGAGGCAGAGGTGTTTCCAATGAGAACTTATTATTGGTTCTATGATTAGTGAACAACCTAACAGACTCCACAAACCACACGGGATGAAATGGGTAGTCACGCAAGGTCACCAAAAATAAAATCACCAATGAATGCTAAGAGCATAAATATATATTCACTCTTCAATTCCCTTCAGGATATACTCACTACCACCATACATATGGTGATCAAAATCCTTCAACAATTGAAATATACACCTTCAAAACTGCATCATCATGCTATATGTTATGTTATTATATTTGCAAACTCAGACATGTGTTTAACACAATAAGAAAATCCAATATTAATGTCCAAAGTGAATTTGTCTATTATCTTAGGGTTTAGTCAAGATGTGCACTTGAGCCAATTCCATCATCTACTTCTTTGATCATGTTTAAGCTTCTTTTACATGTTGTATATGGTTTGTTAAAATAAATTGAACATGTTTGTGTTATCTATCATTATAGATCTTCAATATAGACACCATTATTACATTTCCTATGAATGATTTGGTGTGTAACTCTCAGTTCTTGTTAGATATATAAAGCGAAGTGTCCAATCAATTGATTTATGCCCTTTGAAGTAAATACACCACTGCTCATATCATGATTTGTTAAAGAGCCACCAAGGATATATTTTGGCCTTTCTTTGCTACCAATGTCAATATACCATTGGCATTAGGGTATCCGATTGTCATATCTTAAAATAGCATAGCTAGAAACAAACTAATAATATCTCCATACTCTTTACTATTATCAAGAAAATCACCTTACCAAAATAGTATTTCCAACTCTTCTACTTGTGATGCAAATAGAATAGTGACCATGGGTATTGCATTTTTTTTACAACATTTCAATTGCCTCTTAAGAAGTGTGTGTATGCTTTCCCATTTAAGAACTCAGGTTGTTATGACATTTTGAAACACCGAGAATAAAATCCTAAAAAGATCTAAAGTTGTTTAGATATTATTAATTTCATTTTGAAATCTTATATTCATATTGAAATATTAATTACCATATGCTTCCAAACACTCTTATAGGGATCAAGGAAAACCTTTTGCTCCTTCACATTTTCCTCTTGCATGGTTTAGAGAGTCAATTCAAAAAACCATCAGTTTCACAACCTCTCCTTTGAGTAACAACAACCTAAAATCAAGCGCTAATTAAAATTTATCTAGCAACTTTTATAGGGCTCTTCAAACCCATCTTAGCTTAGGTGTAGAGATTTGGAATAGGATTGTGAGAATAAATTTCCAAAGATTCAAAACAAACATAGAGCTTTGAGTTAGGGATTGAAATCTGGTTGTTATATCACTGACTTTGGGAAGCCATTCTAACACAAGGGTCAAGCATGAGGTCGCATTGGGGTCGATAGAGTAATAAACTGTTGGAAGCAGGCCAAAGTGGAAAGAAAGGAGATTTTGGGAAAGAAGGCATGCACAAGGGAAGTGACAATTGGAAGGAAGAGAAACACACACATACATGGAAGACCTAATGATGTCAGGGTTAGGGTTTTTGCAACACATTGTAATGGCTGGCAAGCCATAAACATATAAATATAGATACCTAGGTCTCATAGAGGGAAATAGATGCAAGGAAGCAGATGCGATGTAATATTTTTTTGTATGACCTAATTTTGTAAGTTGTTGATATAGAGAGGACTAAGGAGGGTATATATTGAGGGTTAGATCACAGGCTAAGGAGGCTGGTGCGATCTAGTCTGCCTCATAATAGATCTCAACCCATCCGAGATGAGTTGTAAGCATGCGGCGTTGTAGTTTCATAACTACTACAATAAAAGAACTAAGAGCTAGCTCTTTGTGGATGTAACCCAGGGGGAGGTGAACCACAGTAAAACCTGTGTTATGTGATTGAATGCATGTGTTTCTTTATTGTCTTCAATAGTTGTTGATATGCTAAATGAATGAGTTGTTATATTTCCTGCGTAATCATAATTGATAGTGTATTGCGTTAATAATTTAAAATAGAAATCTCAGCGTACAGTTCTCAGATCCCCCACTCAATCCTAGGCCACAAACACATGAGTATTGTAGCCACCCATTAAGACTATCTCGGGTGATATGGCATGGTGCACCCTGTGCATTTCATTGCCTTCTGGTTTACCAGGAGGGCCGATAGTTTTAGAGGCTTTGTTGGAACCCTGAAGAGACATGAACCTTGGGTCACTCAATCTGAAGATACAAACTCAGAAAAGATATATTAGTAACCAACAAATAGTTTCATTTCCATTGGTAGGAAAAGTAGAGGATTGAGTAGATGAGATATGTTGAAGATCTGTTAAAAGATACGTAAGATCTGCGAGAGGCGTATCAAGAGAATATTAAAGTAGAGAAGAAAGCAATGAGCCATTAGAAGGGGATGTTGAGACTGTGGAATCCCACAAAAGAAGAGATTGAAAGTTGGCTAAGGACAAAAGAGATAGAGTTTGCACAGAAAGATAATAGAAACCCTAGAGTAACACCCCACAAATATCTTGAGAAATACGTGTTTACTGATTTGCATGAAGTCTTTTTCTGTGATTTTCCACACTTATTGTAGGAGTGGATACTAAGGTTGAAGGATGACCACACAAAAAACCAGATTCGACAGTTAGAGTGGATCCCATTACATATTGAGAAGTTACAATAGGTGAACAAAAAATTCACCCCCGCAATATATTTTTGGCTCAAGAGTATTGTGGTAGGCTTTATAACAGATTTTGCAGTAGATACAACGAAGTCGTACAACATAGTGGAGCATGAGTTTCTACATGGGCCTCAAGGAAGGTATATTATATCATTTTATACTTCTATTAAGATACTACCATACAACAAAGGCGTAATGACAATGGATTCAAACAACTAAACTTCCCTGCGTGCATGGGGGAAGGAGGGAAGCATTGACAGAAAAGGGAGAAATGGAAGGAGGAAAGGATAAGGGAAAGAAGGAGGAACCCTTGGACCCAATCATGATAGATGACGAACAGATCAAGAGGATCATGGGGACAGCTGGAAAGACATGTAGCAGAGTACCCTACCAATAAAAGGGGAATACCAAGAAAAGATTTGTAGCCATGAGGGAAGGCTTGGTGAGTGACGAGGAAGAGGTAGAGGATCTTTGGGCTATGGAGAAGATTGAGGAAATCATGTGCACAACATATGAGAGGAAGATGAGAGGTCCAAGAATGGGAAGATAAGGAAACAATCCTATCCATATTAATGTCAGTGTAGAACCCATAAACCCATGTGCGACTAATACACCAAAGAGAAGACCGTTTAGAAAACCATATTTTAGGAGAAGAAAGACAACAGGAAGTACATCTACACAAGGAACAAAAACTAGAGGAGCCAGTTCAGGAAACACTATTCAAGTATATACACCACATGGAGGTAGTATTTCAGCATTCAGAATGGCAGGACACAATCCCACCATCAGGTTATTAGAATTTAAAGGAGAAGCATCGGAGGACCCAGAAAAAAAATTGTTGATCTGTGAGAAGATTTGGGAAGAAACATATATCACAGACGAAGATACTAAAATAGCACAGCTAGCGATTACACTAAGGAATCATGCACTGGATTGGTATATGATTTTAGCTACAAACAATCCACCAGGGTCAACCAGAACACTTATAGACATCAATAAATTGTTGATAAACGCGTTCTAGAAGCCAAGTTCAGAAGATCAGTACATGAACGAGATGATCGAAATTAGAAAAAAAACTGGGAGAATTCGTATGGGAAATTGACCAGAGATTCAAGCGACTGAAGGGAAAGTTGAAATATCTCATGATCGATATGCAACATAGGCACCTGTTCGTCAATTTACTACTACCACACTTAAAATACCAATTGCGACAATAGAATTTTATGACACAAGCAAAGGCTCTACTGGTAGCCTTGCAACTGGAAGAAAACCAGTATCAATAGATGGATCCAGCCATCGAATAACTACAGGAGGATTTGAAGAACTTAACGTTCTAGCTAAACCAGAATAAAAGTAAGGACAAACGAGAAGTTGTTTGGTGTACTACATGCAAGATGGAAGGACACCACAAGAATGAATGTCCAACATTCACGCAGTATAGGGAAGTAGGTGTTGATACTTAGAACACATCACCAAATGACTTCATCCTCCCTTGAAATCCAACCTTCTTTTCTTCTTATTTCCTATGAAATTTGACTTTTATCAAAATGAATGTCTAATGATGTTTATTTATACCAGTTATGTCACTTCATTTTAACATTAGGGCCGACCTGACACTTTCTTATTTTGTAATTCTTTTCTTTAATTATCTTCAAGGCCTACATGTACTTCCTTCTTCAATTCACTTTGTCAT
>JZKD02S1981431.1:0-28901 GCA_000966675.3 Picea glauca | reverse complement strand
ATTATTTTATCCTCTCGTAATTAATATGTTATCCCTTTCCGTGTACGTAACCTTTTCAATTTAAACAATATAACTTATTAATATTTTAAATTTAATACTCATGTTATTAAATGTAGGTATTATGTTATTAGGTATTGAATAATTGTAGGTTTTTAGAGAGTCGACCTAGGTTTAAATCTCAAAAATTCCTGCACAATAACTATTAATTGACGAGATCAACAAAGCTATCAATTGACGATTAGTCCTGATGATGAATCCAGATTCGGATTCGAAATGTTGACAAAAAATGACACCAACTGTGAATTATCCGGCAAACAACTTCGGAGGTATTTAATTAATTAATTAATTAATTAATCAAAATTATAACCTTTAATTAATTAATAACTACTTAATTAATATCATTAGATCAATCTTTGTTTAGTTATTAACATGGTAGGCAAAATTAATTACCTAATAAATCTTTTACTTAATAATCCCTAAGTATATATTCTACTAGGGTTGTTACAATGAAGGAGGCTCTGTGCGAACCATCTCCTTGATGATTCCTTCATGTTTTTTACCTTCTTTCTTCAAAATATAGATAGACCTTGGCTCCTTCCCATGGTATTTTGCAAGTTTCCCTTTGTATTTGTTTTTCCATGGGAGAAACATCTCTATGGAGTCTTCATGTAAGAAGGGTAGCTCAGATGGATCATACTCAATAATCTGTGGGGGCACATCATAATTCTGTTCACTAACATAATTAGGGCTACTTGGATCCATCACATGTTTATCATTCTTTTCCCGGCTATGTAAGATTTCATATGTGCCATCGCCCATGGGATTGTATGCATGTGTAAGGCTCATGCTAAGAAAACCCCCAAGGGAAGAGGACCAATTACTCGACAAGAGAATCCCCCAAGCATATGGAACATCAATCACTAGTATGTCCATGAGGAGGGTGATATGTGGAAAATCAATCAGAAAAACTTCAACGTCCTCACACACCCCAAAGACCTTAGCCCTCCTAGAATCAATACCGCATACATTTTCATAGGGTCAGGTTGTCTTTAGACTAAGTTGTTCCATCACCTTCAATGATATGACATTTGTTGACGCCCCAAAATCAAGCATGCAATTGTTCAAGAGGAGGCCATTCATGCCTAATGAAAGGTAGAAGGGAGGATTCATGTCTCTTGGCCAATTGAGATAAGTAGTATTCAGGATGATAGGAGGATCTTCTTTCTTGGTTGGCACCTGTAGTATTCTCAAAATTTCCCTTTTCATAGAAGGGAACTTACACATCTCCATTACTGGGATTGTCGTATTCAGTTTTCCAAACATTCTTGCAAAATCTATATTCAACTGAAATTTGTTTGTAGGAGTTGGCTTAGGAAGCAACTTACGTACCAAAGGTGGAGGTGTTGGCGCCACCTTCTCTACTAATGGAAGAGGAGTGTCAGGTTGAGATGGAGGGATTGAAGTTTTTTTCCTTTTGGTGTAAGTCAGATATCCCCTCCTCCTTAATTCCTTCTTCTGATCATTTGTCAATTGATTCAAGGACCGGAGTCTCTCCTCTCTTTATCCTCATCTTCTGGCTTCATTGATCTGTTCTTGAGTGACTTCTTCCTCTTGGAAAAAATAAATCATATCAATGAAATTCATATTGTGAGGAGAATCTTCATCTCATTAGGGACATTCATCTTCTATGTGAGGTTCTTGGCATGGAAGGCACCAAGCTTCTATGTCAACTGTCCCAACTAGTTTCAAAGTATCTAGAGCCTTTGCCTCTTGTTAAGGCCTTGTTTTCCAACCTGTGGCATCTCTCTGTTGTCTGGAAAACTGAGGTCTGGGAGCACATTGATTTCTCTCTACAGTGGTCAAACAACCCATAATCTTATTTTGCACTTGGGTAAATTGAGTATTCATTTGATCTATCTTTTGTGTCAAGAGGGTAATCAGATTAGGAGCACTGTTGTTGGAAACCTTAGTCTTTGCTTCTGCCTTGGCATGAGGGTACTGAAAAGGTTCTACCCTTGAATCAATGAGATTGTATTCAATGTCCGCACTATACTCATTGGCTTGTGCCAACGATGTGGGATTCTTGTCTTTCATAATGAAATGAAATTTCCCTTCAAAAGCATTCATGTAAAGGAGACAAACTCATGACATCGTAGGACAGAATTCTATTGGAATGTGATTGTACAACCTGTCAAATATAGTATTGAATTCCTTCACTATCTCATTCTCCTTTTTCTTTATTTGATTGAATTGAGCTCCAAGCGTCCCACCGTCTGTCTTTGTTAACCATTCGCTCTTAAATAAGTTGGAAAAATCTTCATAGGACGTGAGATGATCGTCAAGAAGTCCCCTGAACCAATCAAGAGCTCATTCAGTCAATGATGAAGCAAATAAATTCATGGCCACGTCTTCATGCTCAATACCTGCGTTGTCCATATCTCGACCCATGACATAAAGACGGTCCTCAACAATTATTACATTGTTTCCTTGGAACTTTGGCAACCACTTGTTAGACTCTTTTGACTTTGTATTAGGGTATCCTTGGATATTGAACATGTTAAGGGGTTTGTAGAGGTACTTTTCCCAAGGGCGAGCCATTGGAGCAAGAGGAAGGGTATCGTGGAATAGGGTTTTGACAACGAAAGACTTGAGAGGAGGCCTTCTTTGGTAAACCTTAGAAGGTTTGAACCTCCCAAGGGGAAAATGTTTGGAAAATAATGGGTTCTAGGGGGGTGGAGTCGCCAGATGAGATTTAAGAGGAGCTCATCAAGAAAGGTGGAAAGGGAAATTCCCTTGGGTGGAGTCGCCAGGAAATATAAGGGAAACGACTTTGGGATAGCTTGTCAAAATATCGTTAGGGTTCCGAAAAGGATTTAAAATCCTCCCCAGCAATGACGCCAAAATGATATCACACAAGTTGTAGGTTGGACAAAACCTAACCCAACCACCAATTGGCAGCAGCTAGAAGGGAACCTACCCACTGTCACCTTAGGCAGGTGTCCCTGTCACGTTAGAGGTGAGGTAGTCACCTCAAGCGAGGAATCTCGATGACCCTAGTGGGAAATGAGATGGAAAATGACAAGTATGAATGGATGTCCCTAGAGGTAAATTATAAGTTGTATGAAGAGCTTGTGAAAGAGTCTTGGGAAGTTTCAAGGGTTTCCAAATGAGTGGAGTGACCTGCCAAGTGTGAATACCTGCCTAAGACACAAGGAGAACAATGCATATAATGTAATATGTTAGCTGGAAAAGCAAGCTAAGCTTGTTGTCCCTAATTGCAGAAAATATAAGTGATGTATATCAACTCAATAAATATAGCAAATGCTTCAATATAAAGTGTCAAGCATATGATAAAATAAAAAAAGAGGCAAGCTAGTGAAAGCTAGCTCAACTCACCAATAATTAAGCAATAACTTTAGCACAAAAAGCAAGGCTGAAACAAAAGGTTATTACAATGAATTTATCAGCCTTATTTCTGTAGCAAACCAAGCTTAATAACAAAAAAATCAGTCACTAGAAACCACCTCTAACTAGCCCAATAGGTGTGCTAGGCTTAGTAGATAGTTAGGATAAAGTTAGGGCTAAATCCTAGGGTTAGTATAGGAGTTATTAAGTGTTAAGGGTTAGTTTTCTGCAACCCTAATGGTTGTAGGTTAGTTTTGTAACAACAGAAAGAAGTTGTGGTTGAAAGGGGATGCCTCAATGAGGCAAGGGAGCAGAAGACTCAAGGAACACTTTCCCAAAGAGACAACTTTAAAACTTAAAATTTGTACGTTTACCAAGGCAACAATTTATTTCTCCATTGCAACAATTAAATGACTAGTGCCTTCAATAATTTGGTTAATGGAGTCAAGCAAAGAAAGAGCTAGAGGTACTACCTCCTTGGGGGTTTAAATCCTCTTACTCCCCAAGGCAAGTATCTCTAGCTAGGGTTTAGGCTAAGAGGGTGTATGCTCTTATACTTCTCTTAGCAAACCCTTGTTAAACCAATAACATGTAAGCATAAAGTGATGGAGACTAAGGTGGGGGTGTATGCCCTTATACTTCCCACCTAGCTCTAGCAAATAACCTTGACATGAAGAACAAATGATAGCAACAATGTAAAAACCTTATCAATTCAAGGAAAAAGCTAAGACAAACCACCACAATAGCAAGATAATAGCCTTCCAAGGCTAGCGCATCACTTCCATCAACCAATAATCCAAGAGATAGCCATAAACAAGAGAACAAGAGAGAGACCTAGCCAAAGATAGCGAAAATCCAATACTTCTCCAAATGGGAGACTTATGTTATGAAATGAGATCTTATGATCTCTATTTATACAAAATGTCTCCAAAATAGTTTTTCCACATAATCTTAGGGTAAACCACAAGACTAGGGGTCAACAACCCTAATATTTCCCCTTTTACAAAATAATAGTAAACAATTCATTTAAAATTTACTTTTACACATAAAGAAACCTTAATTCAAAGTGATGTCACCCCTTTAGGGGACATTGTGACACTAAGAGCAAGTCGTTGGTGTTCGAGGAGTGTAGTTAGGATTCCCAAAGCCACATGTCAATCATCCAAGTCATTTTCTTCATGGTAAAAGCCTCATTCTCCTCAAAACGTCCTTGTGCCAATGAATGATAGCCTCACCACCAAACCCTATCCCCCTAGGTGATGCCATGCCTCTAAAGGTGACATTTTGCCTCTCCTAGGAAAAACATTTGGCATGTGAGGGATAGGTTATGTCATACACGATGTCTTCCAGGCCTTTGAAGGTATGTCTTTCTCATTCGGCATGCGGGCCCTTGGCATCCACCTATGGGATTCAATCCCCATGGAAGCCCAAGCTAGGCTTGTTCCTCCAAAATTGTTCACCAACTAGGTCCTGCAAAGACAAATAAGCATGCCCTCCAAGGATCTCAAGTCAAAATATCATGATAAGTAAATCAAGTCAACAAATTAGCCACCTAAGCATGTGTATCAAAGATTACATTGTTAAAGAATCAAGTGCTCAAAGATGTTATGCGACTTGCCAAGCTTGGATATGGGAGGGTTAACGAGGTGTCCTATTGGGCAAATCTTTCCCAGGTCAAGGAGTGTTTCCCAAGTGATCCCTCTCTAAGCCATGTAAAGTGGATGAAGTGGTTAATGATAAATACTCAATAAGCATGGGGTTCATGACATACAAGGGGTTATAGTGTCTCATTCATGGGGGCCTTTGTAGAGGGTGTTTGGCACTTTCGTTTGCAATGCAATTTTTCCAAGCCCATCATTTTGCCATTCTTTGTTTCTTTCATAGTTTAAGGACAATTTGAAGGCCATTTCCTTGGCACAGTGTCTAGATAATGACAGTGTCACTCACAAATACCTAGTGAAAACGAGAAGGTTGGCTCGTGATGAGACCCCCTTTCTCTCGGCCATGCAACTAAGAGCCATTACCTTGTCTTGGTAACCAAATGATGGTAATGTCATACCACTAGCTATCCATGATCATGATAGGCCAGAGCGTGATGAGAACTCCTATCCTCCAACTAACCCTTTAAGGATTCATAATCATTATTCTTGTGGGTCCCCCTTTTCTTACAGATAAGCATTTTGTTTCTTTCTTGGGGGATCCATGGGTGAAGCATCTGGAAGGTTTATATATAGGATTTTATCTTTTACCCAACAACAATCTCTTTGGGCCTTCAATCCCTTATTCCCATAGAATGAGGGACAACCCCTTCTTGGGTCAATACACCCTAAAATCCCAAGAGATAAGAAAATTGGGGGTTTAAATGATGAAAAGTGGTAAGTATGTTCGAGAACGGTATGATGGATTCTCAAGGGAGTTCCTAGTAGAAAACCCATTCCTAAGAAAGACCACTTACTAGAGCACAATGTCAACCACCAAGGTGAAACATGGAAAAAAGCATAATGTCCAAGCATATGTCATGAAATCTAAAGCAGTTTAAGATACAACATACTCAAATGCCTCAAATATTGAAATGCCACCCACCATAATACCTGACTTGTACCTCATGGAGCAAGAACGAGTGTCTCTCGGAAGCTAGCTGGTGTGGTGAATGCCATTTAAAAATGTATGACCTTTGTGGTGGTGAGAAGGGTCTCCATCTGTGCAAGTGGATATTGTTGGTCATGTAGTCTCTCATCATTCCATATATGCAACCTAAGGGCCTCGAGACATAATCTCCTTAGTTATCCCACAAAATGGGGATAACATGTCCATAGTTGTGGAATTTGTAACATTCAGTATTCTATGGAGCCACGTAAACATTTCTTTCTTGACCATTTCTTCTATAAGCTCTGCAATCTACAATTTTATGTCCAAAACTATTACAAGTAAAACAATAACCATAAAAGAAACTTTGATACATGGGAGTGAATGATCTTCTTTATGATGTAGTCCTTCTGAATTCATGCCTTGGCTGATCATGATCTTCTCTTTTGTTGTTTCCTTCACAATGGTTGAAGCATCTTTGATACCTGAAAGTGGAGGGTCTTCTTTGATATTCGTCTTTTCTATAATTTTCTTTTTGAGTCTTCTCTATTTCTAGAAGTTCTCCTTTGAAGGCTTGCATTCTTCCTTCTTGATAGGGCCTGTGATGACTTCCACGTAACTCTTATAATTTTCTTCATTCTTCCTTTCTGGTAACCTGTAACATTTCTCTTCAACTTTCTTTGTTGATGGTGTGGAGCTTCTCTTTTCAAGGTTCATGTGGAGCTTGACTACTTTAACTCTTAATGTGACAACTTCTTATTCAATCTTCTTACAATCTTCTTCTTTATTCATCATCTGGATGTTCATAACTTCTTCCATTCTCTTTGCTTCTTCAAGTTGGGTCTTCAAGGTGATGATTTCTTCTTCAAGTCTTTTTTCTTGTTGACTAAATTCAGCTTCAAGCTTGTTTAAGTCCTCAGATCTTTCCTTAAGATGACTTGTCAAAATTTCTTCTCTCTTCTTTGCTTCCTCTCTTTGTGATACTATCTCGATTTCCAAACATTGTTTCTCTTTCAATTGATCCTTGAGAGTTTGTTCAATCACTCTGGCTTCATCCAACTAAGCTTTTAGATTTATGAGAACCCGCCTTACTTCTCCAAAACCTTCCTTTAGCCTGATCAATTTTTCCTTGAGGGGATTGTTTTCCCTTCTTCCCTTATTTAGCTCACTTAAAGAATTGATTAGTTCAACCTCAAAATCCACTATCCCTTCTTCACATTCTCCTTCTTATGAATCTGTCTGACATGATGAGAATATTCCTTCTCATTTTGTCCATGTATCTTCTTTAATATTCTCTCGCTTTGTGGTGTTATAAATCCCTTAGAATAGTGATTATGTAGCTTATCACATAGATCTTTGGTTGATAAACATTTTCCCACTTTGTCTTTTACTGGATCACGTAATCCTTCCAAGATGAAATCCACTACTATTTTGTTGTTTCTCTTTAATTCCTTTTTGGCTACAGTCTTTGGTTTCTTTGAAGCAGTGTATCCTGCAACAATTGTTTACCAAACTTCAAATCCATGTGCCCGTAAAATTGGTTTCATTCTTATACTTCATATTTCATAGTTCAGACCATTCTGACCACCAAACATTGGCACTCCATTCTAAGTGCAATCCATGATCTACCTTCCAGCGATTAAACTGATTCTTGAAGGAACTACTTTGATATCAATTGTTGGAATACAGGTTGAATCGGTATTGAGCAATTTTTACCACTTTCAATCAGAAATGTGAACATTAACTTTATCATCAATATATCATTTGCATTCAATATATCATAAGCAATATCAATCAACAATGCATAACAAATAACCATGGATACATAATACACCAGAATTTACGTGTAAACCCAAATGGGAGAAAACCATAGAATGATTTCTTATATATCGAAGATTACATTCATAGGAAACACCAACTTCTGAATTCTCTAGCACCAACTGGAAGGAGGCTCCGAGCCCCTATTTATAGGCTCCAGCCTAAAGGAAGCTACAACTCCCTGAATTCTCCATCTCCAACTGGAAGGAGGCTCCAACCCCCTAGTTTATAGTCTCCAATATGAAGGAAGCTCCAACTCCCTATGTTCTCTGGCTCCAACCAGAAGGAGGCTATGACCCCCTGATTTACAGGCTCCAACCTGAAGGAAGATTCAACTCCCTATGTTCTCTGACACCAACCAGAAGGAGGCTACAACCCCCTTTCTTTTCCCCATCCTGCCACCCTGAAATATAAGTGTAGACTCAAACTTTCACTACCACTAATACTGTCACTGCCACTGTCATTGGTACATCAGCCTGTCACTGCCACCAATATTTCCACTGTCACTGATATTGCATCATCGTCAGCTCTGGATCAAACTCATAACCACATATAACTTATACCAAGATCACCAAGATCATCTCTCAAATCATATGCACAACATCACCAAGATGTGCATCTAACAATGAACCAAAATTATGCCTCTATCATGTGCCAACATCACTAAGCTATGTCTCAACATGCATCATGCCATCATCAATATATGTGTCTCAACCATGTACCAAAACATCAATAATATGCATCCAACCATGTACCTCACACATGTGCCAAAACCGTGTACCAAAATGTGTGCCTCAACCATGTACCATATCATTCATGATATGCCTAAACCAAATACCAAAAGATATGCCATAAAGCATATACCATAACATCACCAAGAAATGTACCTCATACATGTGCCAAAGATATGCCTCAAACCATGCACCAAAGATGTGCCTCAAGAATGTGCCAATGCCTCAACAATATACCAAAGACATGCCTCAAGGATGCATCATAACATTACTAATGTATAACCCTCAAAACATGCATATAAACATACTTGTAACTCTATATCCAACATGGTGCATCTTCATACTTTTCTCAGGCTTTTAGCAACCTAGAACAAACATATTTCTCAAATTTCCCTTAGACTTGCTAGTGAGAGGCTAGTCAACTGGCGGGGCCTCGTGGGATCAATGTCTTACAACCCACAGGGGTGCCTCATGGATACTTGTAGCCTAACCTGCAGGGGTCAGCTAAATTAGGGTTTTCTCATAAAACCCTTCATACACCTACAATCCTGAAACTTCTCCTCCTCACTTCTTTGTTGCATTAGATTCGTCGTTTCATATTATCCAATATATCACTTTCTCTCTTGATATATATTCAATAAACTTGGTTGTCCAAATGAGAGGCTTCTTGAAGTGTATTTATACTTTTCCAAGTGACTTGTTTCCTTAACTTTAGGGTCAACCTGTAATTTTTGTTATAACCATTTTACCCTTTAATTAATGACTTGTAACTTCTTGTTGCAACCATTTAGGGGATTCTTAACCATTCTTTAGGGCTTTCAACTTCATGAGGGAATATCTCTTCAACTGTGAGGAACCAGTGACATACCACCTACCATTAGAAATGAAACGACGAGGATTATCCATCCATGAGGGTGTTGCATGCATTTTCACTATCCTTCATCCTCTCTTTCCTCCAACAACTTCGAGATCCATGACCACACCTCTGGGTTTCTTGTAAACTTCTTCAAAGTGTATTCTCGAGAGGGCCATGCTTAAATTTATGACATAAGGGGATCACTTTGGAGACTTCCCCAAATACACCCATCACTTATTCCTTCAAACAAACCTATCACTTCTAGAGGCTTCTTCTGGATTGACCAGAGTTGACATCAATGACAACCAACTATCCAACCAACCGTGAAATATCGGTGTGGACTATGCTAATTGGGAATGGAATCTATGATATCAGTGTGAAGAAGGTACCGTGGATGTCGAATTTATGGTAGATTTGAAGTGGCGGTACAATCGAATAGGGACCACTTTACAGGAAAATAAATTATACCCATCAACAACGTCTAAATCATATAGGTCCAACAACTGATCGAGAAAGTGAAGCCCAAAAACTCCTACGATTTCATGGAGGATGCCCAACACTACACGTTCAATCAAACCAATATTTTACGAAGTTATGGAGTGGAATATGCAATGATATGCATAAAATTCCAGACCCAAGTGATGGAGATTGATGGGAAAGATATCAAGGCTTAAATCTGGGATACCGTAGGACAGTAGAGGTTCTAGGGGGTCACATAGTCTTACCACAGGGGAGTTGTGGGAGCCCCCGTTGTGTATGATCTCAGTAATAAGCTTACTTTTGATAATATCGCCCAATGGCTCAGAGGCTAACTACACTTGGCTATAGTGGTGAGGAAGCTCGTGCGCCTCTTCCTAGAACTACGACGATGAGGTGGAGGACTATGTGGTCATCAAGAAAGCAACGTTCTTCATCTAGACCATCACGAGCAAGGTGTTGGCAAGACCCAATGTTAAACATAATGAGTTCATGCTCAGTGAACCCTATACAATTTTATCAATTGTCGGCATTTTGTTTACCTGCCACTTGCATACAGTCGACTTGCGAGGTATAAGGATCAGTAAATTCCTCAAATCTACTCGTATAGAACTGTTGACCAGTTCTTGTTTTTTTGTTGCTAATGGGTATGCATGATCTATAACCTTTGATATGAAAAAAGGTATGAGGGTTATCACCAATGAGTGAAAATCAAGGATCAATGTTAATGTGAATCTTACTAATGTCGCTAAGTTCTTGAAGATCTGGGCATTTTTTTTGTAGCTCGTGGCCACTTTCGGAATTGCGGCAGAATTGTCGAAAGAAGATCTCTGCAAGATTGTTTTGTGGTAGCAGGTAGATTCTAATGCTCTGTGGGGATCTGGAGCAGACATGCCTCCAACTAAAGCAGGAAAGGATCCTAATGCTTATGCTCCATCTAATATTCCTGACAAGAGATTTTATCAACCTTGAGATATGGTTCGATATCCTGTTGGTGCATTTCATGTTGACCTCGACATTTAGGAGAAAATCCAAGCTTATATGGTTGATGTTATTCAAGTAATTTGCAATGTTGCATGTAAAACACCATGAAGAGTAGATTGTACAAGTGATGACATGTTATAACATCACTTAATACGCAACATGGTTTTCTTCCTTTATTGATAATGTGAACACACATCAACCTCCAACTGAGAGGAAATGGATCCATCATCTAGACTTTTGGTGGACCAAAAGTTCTTTCTGTGGGTAGGTTTGATCCAAGAGGATCTTCACGTTTGACACATTCAAGTCAATACTTATTTCTGCCAAAGCTACCCACACAATGAAGAGCTCATAGAGATATTTCCAATGCAATTTGAATGAGGTCAGGAGGCCTTCATATGCAAACGATATGGCTCATTGATGTTTTGGGTTAAATGGTAAAACATAAAATATAAAAAGATTAATACTTATGTTGAGCTAAGGTGCTCATGTATTATTGTATTTTTTTGTAAAAAGGAAACTAATTGATGTGAAAACTATGTAACACTTTAGTTTCCTACTCTCAAGGGAAAGTTGAGATTCTCATGGATTATAATTTCCTAGTCTCAAGGGAATGTTGAGGTTCTCAAGGGTTGTAGTTTCCTAGTTTCATGGAGACTTGAGATTTTCTTAGGCATGGTTGAGATATTTTCTCAAACCAATTCCTTAAAAGGTGCCCAGATCCTAATTTATGGGATCTTAAGAGATATTTTCTCCTTGATATTTTGAAGTAGTTTTCAACCATGTAAAGTTGTATAAAGACCATTTTGCTCCTTTGTATGGGGAAGATTGGTAAAGGTCTTTTTGGAGTAGTAAAATATTTGAAAGAGAGTAAGCAAGCAACCATGCTTGTAGTTTGTAAACCCCTTCGTTGGGAGAATTTGTAAGCCCCTCATTGGGAGAATTGAGCCCCACTTTGGAGAAGTTTTAGCCTCTGTAAAGGAGAGAATCAACCCCACATTGAGAGAGTATTTCAATCCTTTAATGGAAGAGGATTGTAGACCTTTTATAAAGGAGAATCAACCCCTGTTTGGGAGAATAAATAATAAACGTTTAGTTGCTTAAACCAGACCCGGAGAGCGTAACCAGAGTCTGGTGAACTCCATTAACAATCCAGTTTGCACATTGTTTATGTGTATTTGATTATTGTCTAACTATATGTTTTAATGATGAACTAACAATTTTCTTTATACAATTATGGAGTAATTGGAATCTATTTAAATGAATCCGAATTATTAGTTTTTTTGCACTAATTTTGGATCAAAGAGGCAATGCCTTATGCATCCTTGCCAAAGGATTTTGGTACCAAGCAGTCAAAGTAGCCTACACATTTTGTCCCCCCAAAACATTTATGAGACTAGTTAAGACTTCAATTTCCTTCCAAATAGAGCCAACATATGAACAATGAATGAGTATATGAGAAATATATTTATTACATACCTTGCAAAAAGGGCATCTTCCAAGACCCTTCCAGTTTGTCCTTTGTATGAAGTTCTAAGTGGGAACCCTTGGACTTAAAATGTTTGATTTTTACAGACAAACATTCCAAAATATAAAAACTTGTATGATTCAACAACATTGATGATCATTCATTGCTCAGTTGTTGTCATTGCTCGTATTGTTTTTTTTCCTCATTTCTTCATCACTTGTAGGGGGTTTTGTACTTGGCTAATTTGCAATGTTTTCTTGATTGATTTTATTTTGTTCAACCTCTTCATCTTCCATCTACAAATATAGAAAGAACGTGTAATGAACATATCTACATTTATGTTATTTTATAAATGATTAAGGGAATCAATAAATTTACAATAGCATTCAACTTTTCAAAACTATATACATTCTTTCAAAGACATGCTCCACATTGTCTTGCAACTTATCTTTCAATGGCTCCACTCCATACTTTGTTTATTATGAGTTTCATGTATCATGACAAAGTTCAAATATAATTAAAATTTCATTGTTATTCCAATATTTATAAAATAAGGGATTTAAAACAACATAATTACTTATTGATTGATCAATTAACTGTTGATATTCCAACATATGCTCACAACCCATACTTAATCCAATGCCAATCAAGTGTCATGAGAAACTTATAGAAAACATCCATGGACATTTGTAAATTAATAAACATATAAAATCACAACAAATATAAAATATTAAGTAGGGAAAAAGAAAGTACTCCTCACAAATTTTGCAATCAACCCTTTTCTGCCTTGTTGCCCTACCCTATGTGATAAATGGGTTCCATTTTGTTTGATTTTTCTACAACAACAAAACAATTGAAAATGAGTATTTCTTGTGACAAAACTCATTGATTACACATATCAAAAAAATCAATGATTACATAGATTTAAGGCATGTTGTTGGGATAACTCTTATCATGATTCAATTCTTCTCAAATATTTGACCATCTCCTTGTACACTTTTTTGCACATCCATACCAACATGTTTTTGATATCATCTTGTTCGACATCTTTAACTTTCTTAATCTTCTTGAAAAAAAAAAGAACAATAAAAATCGATCCATACTTTTATGAGGAAAATATAGCAAAAATATTAGGAGCGACAGGTGTCGGGGAGAGGGGTCATCTTTCACCCCAGAAGAAACCAAAATATCATATACTCATGGGGACTGGGCCACAAGACAAATAATCAAGTGGAAGTTCTAGTTGCATTCATGGGATTGATCCTTATACTCGAAGACAAAGATCGGAGTATTATCATTATAGGAGACTCAGAGTTGGTAATAAAAGGTTTGATACACATCAGTCGCAGCTCCCAGTCCTGTCTGCAAAAAATTTATTACAGTATCAAATCCGAGAAACACAAATTCCGCTTAGTGGAATACTTTCACATCCTTCGACATCAAAATCAGGAGGCGGATCAACTTGCCTAGAAATCCAAGTCGATGAATAAAGGGGTTCTAAAGAATAATGAGGTAACAACCATGTGCTTTCTACCTTAGCATTATGGGTAGCGTAGAAATTAAAAGTGCATTCTACCTTAGCAATATAGGCAAAGGTGAAATTAAAATTGTATTAATTGAAAATATTATTGAACGGGTGGGTAATGAAGGCATACATGGCTTTTAAAAAATTGTTGACGAGTGTGATGTGACTTTCCCCTCCAACACAACAAATTCATCCGACTCTGTCAAAGTAGATCCCTCTTCGAACACACGCCCCATGTCATCTCCATGCGCAACTCACAACATATGGCAGTTGGCATCACATATTCACATGGCACCATTTAAATCCTCCCTCTTGAAAGATTAGATGTCATTGATTTCAACCCTTGAAGAATTCCGGTAGCCCCAAAGGTATGGTTATGGAACCTAAAGTTGATCCAATAAAAAGGTCATGAATAACAATGTAAATGAAATTAACCCACTCATGGATGGATAGTCCTTGTCGTATCATTTCTAGTGATATTTGGTACGTCATGTGGTTCATCATGGTTGAGGAGTTATGGCCTTGTGAAGTTATAAACCCCAGAGAATGGTTAAGAAACCCCTAGTTGGTTACAAGTCAATTAATGAAAGGGTAAAGTGGTTGTACCAAGAAAGTACTAGAAGCCCTAAATTTAAGAAGAGGGGTTACTTAGAAAAAGTATATGTACACCTGAAGAAGTCTCTCACAAATACATTCACTCATACATTCTATTGAATATCTCTAAGTGATAAAGTGATCTTTTGGCAAGTTTACGACGGAAAAATTTGAGGCAATGAAAAAGTGAGAAGTGCGAGAGTTTCGAGTTTGCAGAGGAGAGAAGGATATTCTGAGGAAACCATAATTTGGATGACGCCTGCGGGTCAGATAGCAAGTGTCCCACGAGGCACCCCTGCAGGTTTCCTAGTGCCTGTCATGCAAGGCTCTGTGTGACAAGAGGTCTTAGTACCGCGAGGAAAAGACATGATTGAGGGAAATGATAGTGCCATGTTGATGAGGTCTAACAAAATGTTACAGGTCATCACTACTATGTATCGGGTCAACTACATAGGTAAAGGTATGTTTATGCACTTGTTTTGAAGGTTATACTTGGTTATGGTATGGTGCGTGCTTGAGGCATGTTTGACATTGGCACTTGATTGAGGTACATCTTGGCTACATGGTTGAGTGAGGTATACTCTTACATCTGGTTGATATATGACATATATTTGAGATGTTAGTATATGGTTGAGGTATACATTTGGTGTATGGTGGTATATGCATGAGGGACATGCTTTGGCAATTTGAGGCACTTCATTGATGATGTTGTACAGGTCTATACATGATTGATGCTATGGTGTATGGTACAAGTTTTATATATGATTGATGCTCTAGTACATGGCACATGATTGGATACATGATTAGCTACTCATCATTGATGTTATGGTATCTACATTTGTGATATCTTATGGTTACATGATTGATGCATGTTATACTACATTTGTTGGTACACAGTTGATGCATGGTATGGTACAAGTTTTGGTATAACACATGTTGATGATTAGTTACAAGTTGATGGTACAGTGAAAGTGACATGTAGGATACAATGATAGGTTGACATGTTATAGGTTGATGTGACAGTGACAATGGCAGTGATTGTGGTCGTGATAGTTTGTTTTACACTTGTATTTAAGGACAACAGGATGGGGCAAGGAAAGGGGGTTGTAGCCTCCTTCCGGTTGGTGTTGGAGAACATGGGGAGTTGGAGATTCCTTCAGGTTGGAGTCTAAGAATTAGGGGGTTATATCCTCCTTCTAGTTGGAGCTATAGAATTCAAGGAGTTGTAGCTTCCTTCAGGTTGGAGCCTGTAAATAGGGGGTTGTAGCCTCCTTCCAGATGCAACTGGAGAATTGGGAAGTTGGTGCTTCCAATGAATATATTCTTTGATATATAAGAAAATCATTTTGTAGTTTTCTCCCATTCAGGTTTCCACCTAAATTATGGTGTACTGTGTCTATGTGATTGTTTATTTATGACGCCCCCCCCGGCCTAAACTTTGCATGTGGGACTTACACTCTCTATGGCATCACCATGGGAAATTAATCCCCTCCTAGTAGTCTATTTTTCCTTCCTTTGGTTTTCAACACCCAATACCAACATATCTTCTCATCATCAATGGTACTTCAGATGGATTTTGTGTGTGGAAATGAAGGCATCACACTCTTAGTGTTAAATTTCGTTGATATCCAAGTGATGGGAGATGTTATTTTGTTTTCCAATTGTCCCTCACCTCCCCCTCTTTGGCATCTGAGACATTCGTGCAACAAAACTCAACCCCTTTGTTCATTATCCAACAATATGTGGTGTAGAAGCCGACCTATATGTGATTGCAACAACTACGAACTGGAGGCACTCAAAAGGAATATGGAACATAAACAACATGAAATTGCAACACTAAGGCAATCTCACACTTAGTTCAAGAAAACCATGTAAGAAAGGGAAGAAAGGCGCGATAAGGAGTTGGTTATCATGCTAAGAAAGGCCAACATGCACACAAAGAAAATTATTCTCCTAGGAAAGGAGAAGCATGGCTTCTGAGATACAATTCATGGTATGAGTGCAACAATCCCTTCAAAAGGATCCCATGCTTCATGTGAGGTAGTGCAACCATTGCTTCCACCACCAACTACTGGAAATCAGGGAAAATCTCAAGCTATAGTGGACACAAAATTAAAGCTTCACTAGTCAGGTTCATGAATTACATATATGCTTTTATGCTCTGTCTTTAAGTTAGAATGAAAACCGGGAAGGGAGTATCTGTTTTTGCTAAAATTTTGATAGATTTCAATTATCTGAGGATGTCCATTCTCTCTATTCCGTTGAATATTACAGAACACTCTGATTTTTGTAACTTCTGGCTAGTTTTATCTATACTACAACTTTTTTTTATATAATACACACTACCCATAAAAGTATTTACATATTGTAGAAAATAATGTTTAGCAATAATACTTTTTAAATGATTCTTTTTTGTTATTGTATGAATTTGCTATTGCAAGTCTCATGGGTCTCATTGCCCATTGCTCAAGAAATGCTTCTTGTAGTTTAAATACAACTTGGGATTCATTGGATTGATCTTTATGTTGTAATTGAAAATGGTGTATATACGTTCTATCCAATATATCCCTTGGTAATAATCTAAATATGTTATGAATTGTTCATTTTCTGGTCACTCAAAATAACAAGAAGGGAAATGACTATTTTGTTCTAAAATCCAACAAGGATAATTTTGGATGGATGGAACTGCATATATAAGATGTTAATATTTCATAATTTGGTTGCAGTAGAGGTATTCAAGGGTGTTAAAATATGTTGTAATATAGGGGTTTGTATGCAAGCGTTACCAATAGTCCATACACAAAGTAATATACAAGTATTATACAATAATGTACAACACACACATAGAAGAGAAGGAAGAAAACACAAGTAATGGGGAGACTATTGATAAACACTTTATATTATATCACCACAAGACCAACTATCTTTCTTACTTTTTCTTTGTTACATGCATGCTCATATGTATACTCATCTTTCAATTACAAGGTAGTTACAACTGCTTAACTACCTCGGTTAGTTGACCCAAATGGACGGTTGGCCAACTTACAAACTCGACTACATTCTCAGTCGATTACTCTTTTAATCTGGTCAACTATTGGGTCTAGTTGACAGAGTTGACTAGACTCTCCAACATCTCCCCCACACCCAATTCCTTCTTCATCCAGAAGAAGAGGGAGATTTACATCTTACAATTTTTAAGAAATACCAACTTTTACACAGTTATATAAGTGAGATCATTCAATATGGATCCTTCATGGTGGCTTGGATGGCGAGAACTATGTTCTTATGGAATGGTCAACTTTGATTGGAAAAATTGTTCTATCATCACTCTTGTCATATGATTCTCACTGCTTTGGGGATTTGTGGGCTAGAAGAACGATTCAATCATTTGTCTCGCCCACAGACCCTTGTCAATTATGATGAACAATGACTACAACTCATTGGCCAGATGGTGTAGAATTGCCTTAGATTGAACTATTCCCTATCAAGGGTTAGGTGTGTTGGTTATGTGCTGCTGGAGAGAGGTCCTTCTCCCATTTTGTGAAAGCAAGTGATGCTCTTCAAACTTTGAGGACCTTCTTGGGAAATTTGGTTCCTCCTAAGGGGAATATCTATGCAGTTGGATCAATTGTCATGATCTTTCTAACTTGAGCTCTTTGCAAACAATTGCTCTAGCTCATAGATGATTTATTGCTTCCTCCCTCAAGTTGCTTTTATATCAAAATTGACATGAATGTTGAGCTATTGACAAGGGGGAAAATGATTGTTTCAGCCTACCTTATGTACTTTCTATCATGATTGCAGTTCGTATGGTCAATCGTCTTTTCATGAAGTCAGTCGACCCGACATCACATTGAAAATTTTCTTCGACTATCTTGACTAAAAACTAAATTTTTGTCATCATCCTATTGGTCAATACTCAAAATAAACAAATTGTTTAATTACAAAAAAATTGATGGTAGATTTCAAAACTAGTTGGTCAAGTGCTAAGCAATTTTGTTGGCTTCGTCTACATGTGGTGTTGTGCTTGATGCTATTGGATGATGAGCAGTTTGAATCTCATGTGCTTCTAATGGTATTGGTTGGCCAATAGGTTCTTCGGGGATGGTTTTCAGCTAAGTGTGTCCTTCGATCTCTGTTGTTGATGTCATTGGTCGCAACCCTCGGGATGGAAGATTATATTTTGATGCACTTGGATTTAAAAATTGGAATCACTACCTTGGAGGAGAAATTGGTGCAAACTACGGTTGATGAAGTGGTCGACTCTCTGGTCGACTCAAAGTTGTACTATAAATTTGTGATGCAACTTGTTGGAGTCGTTGGTCGAAGGTCTGCCACTCTTCAATTATGCACTACACTTGTACTCCCAGCGACTTCGTCTATGCCAGATAGTCAAGTTTTTCCATGAGGGAAGCATTATGTACTTCTGCCAAGTTGGGGTTAAATTATTGTTATAGTTGTTGAACTCGTTGGATCACCTAGGTCATGTGGTCTGCTACACTCTTTGCTTCAAGCTGAGCCTTTTTCCCTTCTTTGACCCACTCTATTTTATGTTGCAGTAAATTTGTCTCGACCTTCCTTTCCCTATCAATTTGTTTAGTTAATGCATCCAAGGTTTTGCAGTTGAACATGATGGTCTTTTTGTAATTTAAGTCTTTTAAAATTGCTTGATGCACCTTTAGTTGACTGCATATTTTTGCAAACTAGGAAGGCCAATTGTTGAGGATATTGTTTATGGAGGTTGCTTTCTTAGTGGCTACTTCAAGGCTCTACCTTGTGTCTTTAAATTTTTTGTACTTAGTTTGCAAGATGGCTATCATCTGGTCGATCTTCAATTGCTTGTTTTCTTCTTGCATCGTTTTTTTTTGTTCCTACAGTTGTTTATTTTCTACCTGCATTTTTTTGTTTTCCTCCTTCATGTGGTTGTTCTCTTGCTGCATTTGAAGGTTCTAGTCAAATACTTGTTGTATTAGTTGCTTCATTGAGTCGAGTCTGACGAATTTAAAGTTGCCAGGTCCAATGTGCAGTTTCTTTTGGGCTAGGTTGATACATTTTGTCCATGTGGCCTTTTCTTTTTCCTTTCTGGTTGCTACTTTGTCTACTGCCTTGATAAACTTCCTCCACCTCAAAAAATACTTTTTAGAGAGTTCATTATACAAGTTGATGATTTGATTTTCAGCATGGAAATTTGGTTTTCTATGCTTATGAAAATTTATCTTTTGTCGCTTATAATTTTTTTTATTTTGGAGCTTATGCCTTTATCTCCTTTCAACAAACTTCAAATTTTATTTTTCGGCGCTCATAAAAATTTGTCTTTCAACAAACACTTATATTCTATTTTGCAATGAATTTTGAATTTTTTATATTGATGCCTTTCAGATTTTGTCTTTTCTAGTTTTGGCAACCTTCAAATTTTCTTGTCTAGCATTGATGAATGCTTTGACTTTGTTGATACAACTTTTTTAGTTTTTAAAAAAATGGAGCTTTGGGACTTAGGATTTTTTTGGTTTTCCTAAGGTTTAAAACACTTGCTATGCTATATGAAATGCATACAATTAATGAACACAAACATGCTAAAAATTACTTGAGAAATAAAAAATAAATGTTACCCAAGATTTCAAAATTTTAAGGTGTGTTGTGTACTCAACATGCTAGACAATGTGTAAACTCAAGAGGGGAATCCAACCAATTATTAGTTCTTCTTCAGTTGGCTCATGTTGGTTAAAGACCTCCTAGTCATTTTAAGCTTAACCATGGTTGGCTAGCTGAAGATGACTTTGTTAGTTTCACTAAAGAGTAGTGGATTCTCTATAATGGGACTCGAAGGGAATTAGCGGCTATCTAATTTGAATCCAATTTGAAAAAGTTAAGTAGGTAGTTATTACATGGGCTCATTTGAAGAAGGAAAGGGATGAAAAGGAACTCACATAAGTGGATTCCAAGATGAAGGTCCTATATAGTATTAAAGGTATTGGTTTCCTCTCCAAGAAAACAAAAATAGAGGTAAATCATCTCAAGGAAAAAGGAGGAAGCTCTTAACTAAAAAGGAAGCAACTTGGAGACTTAAGAGTAATGCTCTTTGACTTGATAAAGGAGATGATAATTCAAAAAAAAATCATCGGTACACAAATAAAATAAAAAAGAATACAAATATTGTTTAGAAGGTGGATATAAATGATGGGATATTGGCCACAAATTTTGAGCATATTGCTAGGGTCGAGGTAGACCATTTTCAAAACATATACAAAGTAGAAGGTAAGGAAACTATTGCAGAAATGGTGAAAATAATCTCTTTCTTTCCCAGTTTTGTAGGAGATGAGGACAACATTGATTTATTGGAGGAAGTTTCTAAGGAAGAGCTATAGACTATCCTTCATATATAGTTTTTAAAAGGATAAGATCCCAAGCCCTAATTGTTGGATTGTTGATTTTTTTTTAGGGTTGTTTGATTATAGAGGATGAGTTATTGAATGTTTTCAAGGAATCATGATCCTCGGGGGAGATACTTGCTATGTATAATGCCACATTCATTGCATTAATGCTAAAATCAAACAATTCTATCTGATTTGGTGAATATTGACCTATTCCTCTTTGTAATTGCATCTATAATATTATTGTGAAGATCATTGTTGGGAGGGTCAAAATATTACTTTTAAAGACAATTTTAGGTAAGGAGTTTGGTTTTTGGAGGGTAGGCTGATTCATGAGGCCATTGGGGTGGCTCAAGAGGGCCTTCACACCATAAAAACCATAAATCTCACTTTCTTTGGCTGACTTCTTCCGCTGGATTTTCCATGATTCGCTATTCCTCTGCAATAGTGTGCCCATGGTAGAAGGCAACGTTGGCGGGTGCATCTTGCTGGACCCGAGCGAGAGGAGGACGGTCTCCTGGTCGATTCCTTCTGGCAGAGCTTTGGCCACGAGGAGAATTCATTCTGGTTGAACTATGAGTGTGGTATGAGGTAAAAAAGGAGATGGTGTTAAATCTCTCTACGAGAGGGAGCGATCGAAGACACTGGGCGAGTTCTCTGTGGTTCTCGACGAAATTAAGGGGAATGAAAAAAACAATAGCTCTTACCAGACTTTGCATTCTTTTCAAGCCTGCGCAATTGGGGATGGGGTTCCATAAATGTCGTATTCTCTTCCCTGTGTCCTGGAGATCGAATATATGCATTGTTGTTATTGTGGTGATGTCATTGATGTTGTTAAAAATCCAAGCCATAATTTGAGACTCTGTCATCGAATTTCTGCAAGTTTTGTTTTAAAACCTAATGATTATAAAAAAATAGATTGGAGGTGGATAATTGCTAAGGTAAAACAAATGATAAAGTATGGTGTCATAGGTGATTATCAAGACGAGGTAGACTTGTTTTGTTTTAGAGGCAATTCTTGTTTACTAGATGTCTTTGTTTTGGATACCAAAAGGTAGGTTGGAAGTGATTAGAGGAATAAACTTTAGGTTTCTTTGGTCAAGTTGTAATGAGAAGAAAGGGGTCCCTTTGGTAAGGTGGCAAAGGTTGGTGGTTCCAAAGGATAGGGGGGTTGGGGATTGAAAAATATTTTTCTCTTCTCAAAAGCTTTGCCACTCAAGAGTGTTTGGAAATTCATTCAAGGAAATGGTATTTGGTGTAACATTGTAGTTTAGAAATACATTTTTCCCAATTCTGTTGAGGATTGGACCATAAGTCCTATAAAGAATCCTCATAATGTTTCTAATATTTGGAAAGCAGTTGTGTTAGCCTTTCTGATAATTGGTAATTGGATTGTTAGGAAAGTTGGGTTGGTAATAACGTAAGAGTAGGGGAGAATCTTTGGATTGGATATGGTCTAAATTTCATATTACCAGATCACATGATTTAACAACAAAGAAAGAGTGGTTTTTTTAATCTAACTTAGGTCGCAGACCTTGAATTGACTACAATTTGAAGTCAAGAATAGAAGTTTGCTAGGGATATTGGTTTTAGAGGAGAGGATGTTGGACTTTGGGGTGATTTTGTAAGGAATTTGAAATATAACCATGTTAAGATTAGAGATAAGAATGATTGTTTGTTCTAGTCCAAGAATAGTTTTGGAGATTATGCTACTAAGGTTGGGTATAAGATTCTATGTTTCAAAGAGGACTTGGGGGAGAAAAGTAACGGTGAAAGGAAGAGTGAAAGCTCAAATGCACATCAAAGTCCCATATATTAACGTGGCTTTTCCTCAACAATGAAGCCCTTACTTGGGTTAATATTTAGAAGAGGAATAATAATGGTATGAGGAGATGATCTTATGTAAGGTAAGTGAGGAATCAAATTTCCATCTTGTTGTGTCTTGTGCATATCTTGTTAAGGTATGGAAGGTTTCAGAGGATTTAACTAGTTTAAGAAATGTATGGTTCGGAGCAACCACTAAAGAAAGGCTAAAGCCTTGGTGTGGAAATAATAGTACAAAAAATTTCAAGGATCTTCCCATGATAATTTCCTAAGGCATCTGGTTATCAAAGAATCCCAACATCTTCGAGGATAAATACATTCCTCCTTTGGAGGTGGTAATGGAGGGCCTGCATGGAGGTGACCTGCAAAAACCCTGGTTTTCTCCTAGGGTACGGGTGGCTCTACCTGCAGTAAAGTCTGGCAGGAGGAGTTTGCAACGTGGAGGAAAATGGAAGATCCACCACAATTGGTGGACTATTCAGATGACCTTTTATATTAAGCATACATTTTTTGTGATCTTATCATTAATAATGACGTGGCTTCAGGATTGGGTGATGTTTCCTCACCAACACGTCTCGCTTTACAAAGTCCAAATCTTTATTTAAATTGGCAGAGATATGTCCTTCAAGGTACAAGTCGAGGAAGAGAGGACCAAACATCAAGCCCCTCCCCGGGCAACACTCGATCAAGGGTTTTGGAGGGATATCAGTCCTAGGTAAACATTGTTTCGCTCAACCCACTTGTTTCCTTCCCGGGTCAGCCATTGGTTCGCGTTACCTTGATCTTATCTACTCGAGTGGAGGTTTTTGGAGGAATGGGTTTTATCAGTAGCCGATTAGGAGTGGAAGACCTTAAGGCTGGTGACTCTAGGTCTAAACTAGTGGGCAGAAAAAGGAAAAAAACGGTTCGATCCAGGGGGGAGATATAGCTTTGGTCATCAGAAAAGACCTCCAGGTAGCACAAATCATGGATCTTGAAGGAAAAGCTCTGGTCGAGTGATTTGGCTCGAGATGAATTTTAGTGGGGGCTCTTTCTCGCTGAATGGAATCCCATTGGCTTCTACTTCTGGGCTATGACCCCACATTCCACCTCCTCTCAAGAGGATGGATTCGATTTACTTTTAAGGAGAAGGGTGATATGTAGAATATTTTGTTGGTGAGATGGTTCTAGGATAGACATGTATTAAGCGTGAAGCCTTGGCATTCATTGTTTGATGCCATTGTTGAGGGGATAAACAACGTACCAATACAGATTAAGTTTCCCAATATTCCTTTGGAGTACTGGACAGATGAGGGTTTTCGGGCAATAGGCAACACACTGGGGTCTTTTATTGTGGCAGACTCATCTTATAAGTATGTGTTAGGTCGAGCCGTGGCACAATTTTTTGTGTGTGTGGTGTCACTGTGTTGGTCATGCAATGGTTGATTGTGACAAGGGCCCTATAAAAAAAAATCCAAAGGAGGATAAGGTGGAGGTAAGCATATCCGCCATACCTAAGCAGGGCAGGGCCCCTCGTGGTGACTAGAGACTGGTGGCGGATCTTCTCATTGTTGATGATTGCAGCTTCATGAGACATTCTCCATATCGTACTCCTCTGGACTGAGTTGAGATGATCTGTGAGAATGTCCATGTGATGGGTGAGTCGTAATCCTCTGGACTGAGTTGAGATGACATATGGGGTCTCTTTTTGTGCTCCTCTGGACTGAGTTGAGATGACTTGAGATGGTCTCATGTCGAACTCCTATGGACTTGGTAGAGTCGACTTGAGATGGCTCTCCAGATCGTACTCTTATGGATTTAGTTGAGTTAATATGTTGAGAGTGACGTCTCTGTGGTTGAGCACATGTGGACTTGTCCCTAGTGGCATAGAACTAGAGGATGTGTGTGAGACCTCTTGCAATATTGTCAAAGAGTAAAACTTTTGTGTAACCCTAATTTGTATTGTGAAGGATACAAGTCGGCCCCATTGTGTAAAGATAATTAATATTGTGTAAAAGATTAATTATATTATTGAGTTGAACAAGTCGGCCCTATTGTGCCAATAGACACATCTATTGTTGATTTAGGTCATGTATTTATTAGAGAGTTAGATCCACATTGTGGATCACTCACTCATTCATTATCTCATTCTCTCAACGCCTACTTGTATGGATGAAGTGCGCACTTATCTTATGTGCAAGTTTTCTTGGTCATAGAAGCACCCTCTTGTGTGCTCTAGGGTTTGTGTTGTGAAGGTTCTTCTCTTGGCCATATAGTAAAGGGTTGTTGGGTTTTTCCCTTGGTTGAGAAGGGTTTTCCCAGGATAATTTCTTGTGTCTTGTGCATGGTTATTCTTCGTGTGATCTTGGTTACTACAACTATTGTGTTGATGCATTGTTTATGGTTCAAGTTCATGCTAAATTGAAAAGAAACTACATCTGCTTGAGCTCTGATAAAAAATTCAACATGGTATCAGAGCAATGTTCTTGGAGATGACCTATTGCACAATCAATGAAGGCAGACCGTGGAATTTTGAGGGCTACTAGACCCCTGTCATTGGTGTAAGGAAAGGGTCAGACCCCTGTGGTGAAGTTTAAGACAAGCCACATGCCTATTAGCCTTGGTCGAGCCTTGATTAGGGTCTTAAAAGGATACCACAACATGGAGAAACCCCTCTAGGGCTATTGCAGCTAGAAGGAGCCCTAACCGTAGACATAACCACAGACTTAAGACCAATTTTTTGTGGTAGATCTAAGGCTATGAAAACAATAAATCTGAGGTAGTCCTATGGTGTTTTTGAGGCAGTCTTTGTGGTAGATCTGAGGCAGCTTTGTGGCAGGTTTGAGACTAGTTTCAGGTGAACAAAGTGAGTTTTCTATAAGCTTCTATAACTTTGTTCCATGAAGGTTTGGACTACAAGTTCTGAAGTATATTTTGAATCATTTTAGGCCAAATTTGAAGTGAACTCCAGACTTATTCTAAGGCCCATTCCTTGACAAAGATAAGGTGGTTGTTCTGAAGTGGTTTTGTAATAATTCTAAAGCGGTTTGCGTGGTGAATATGCAACTATAACAAAGTGAACAAAGGCAGATATGATATTTTTTGCAGGCCAAATTTTCTGAGGCAATGAGGCATATTTCATGTGAAATTTTAGGGCAAAGTTTGGAACCATCTTTTGCATAACCAAGCGAAGATTGAGGAGTAGCTAGGCCAAACTTGAGACTCATATTGGGCACAAATTTCAGGCTTGCTACAGGAAGTAAATTTCAGAAAACTTGTTTCAAAATGATCCTTGGTGTGAGTTTTGAGTGTGTGCTATAATTGTACCTTATTCAAGCTCTAGTGGACATCAAGGAGACTAGACTTGCAACTAGTGATGTGCAAGGTTCCCATTATGATCATGCCCTTGTCACTATGTGAATCATTGTCCTTTGTGGAAGAAAGGAAAGCAACATAAGCCACCTCAAAAGAAGTCAAGGAATGCAAGCAAGAACGAGGAGGATTTCTTCTCTATCTCAGTCTTCTCAGTAGGATCAAAATCAAGATTGAGCATGATTCTAGACTAAGGTAATTTTTGTACTACATTCCTGATTTGATTTCATCATTACACTGTAGAAGCTTTCATTTGATAATGAAGGGTATTATCCCTTGTATGGGAGCCCTCGTGACTTGGACCATTATCCCTGGTACGAGAGTCCAATTTTTTTTGGTTGGTTATTATCCTAGTACATGAGGCCATTTTAGTTGTTATCCCTACGAGAGGCCATCTTGGTTATTATCCTAGTACAAGAGACCAATTTTCTTATTTCATTATTGAAGGGCCATGATCCCTGGTAAGAGAGCCCATATTTCTCCTTGCTTAGTACTGTAGAGGCAGTAGAGGACCCGAGAAGGCATGGGATGTCTCCAGGATAGCAACACCGGAAAAGGATGATGTCACAATTTCCTCCAAGACAGATGTTCATCCTTCAAACTTTAGAAGGAGTCACTTGACTCAAAGGGAGTCAAACTATTTGAGAATAAAGAAGAGATAGTACCTTCTCCCCCTTTAGCAGTTTAGAGGGAGACAATTACTTATCCAGTTGATCCAAGTTGATCCCATAGCTCAAGTTCATGTTCCCAGAGACATTGCAGTAGGCTAGAAGAGGCATGCATGGGCTTGATAGACTCTACAGGAGGCAGAGGGGCATGCATCTCCTTGTGGTACATTTCGAGAGAGAAAGAGACCACAAATATTTTTGAGCTATGTTTTAGCTATGAGCCGCATCATTGATACTGAGCATTCTTATCATGGAGAAGCATCAAGTCAGTAGATTTGGCAAGATGCCATGACCAAAGAGTATCATTTCATCATGAAGAATGATGTGTGGGATATTGTTCTGAGACCGGAAGGGAAGTCTGTAGTGACTTACAAGTGGATCTATAAGATCAAACATGCAACTGAGGAGATTTGTGGTGAGATTTGTGGCTATAGGATTCTCTCAGGTGGAGGGAATATATTATGAGGAGACAGTTGCTCATGTTGTCCGATACACTTCCATCAATATGATTATTTCACATCAAATGGATGTGAAGACAACCTTTCTCAATGGAGAAATTGAGGAATAAGTTTACATCGAGCAGGCAGATGGATTCGTGATACATGAGAAGGAGTCTCATGTGTGCAGGTTGAAGAAATACATGTATGGACTAAAGGAGGCACCTTGTGCATGGTATGAGAAGATTGATGGATACTTGATGAGTTTGGGCTTCAGTAAGGGTGTTGTTGATCCCAACCTATACTACAACATTGTTGGTGAAAAGTGTCTAGTTTTGGTCCTATATGTTGATTACTTATTCCTCACCGGTTCAGAAAGCCTTATTGTTCAATGCAATCATGCATTGGCTTCTGAATTCGAGATGAAGGACCTTTGTATAATGCACTACTTCTTGGGACTAGAAGTGTGGCAGAGGACTGATGAGATTCTCCCGAGTCAGGGGAAATACACAGTTGAGATATTGAAGAAATTTTGGATGACATACTACATGTCCATGTCTACACCGATGGTGATGAATCTGAAGAAACTGAGTGAGACTTCTTCTGATTCAGGCAAGATTGATCCACATATTTACATACAACTGATTGGATCATTGATGTATCTGGTTAACACTAGACCTGATATATGCTATGCAGTGAGTGTACTCAGTCAGTTTATGAGTCAGTCGAGACATACACACTTGATAGCAATGAAGCATGTATTAAGATATTTATGAGGCACAATTGGTTATGGCCTAAGATATGTCTCCAATGTAGACATGAGATTGAAGGGATATGCCGATGCAGATTGGGTAGGGAGTGCAGTGGAATAGAAGAGAACCTATGGTTGTTGTTTTACTTTGGGATCTGCCATGGTTTCCTGGTGCAACAGAAAACAAACCTTTGTGGCTTTGAGTACCGCAGAAGCAGAGTACATTTCATTATGTGTGGCAGTCTGCGAAGGAGTGTACCTTTGCAAGATCCTTGCAGACTTATTTGGACATGAGATGGATTCCATTGCTATCCATTGCGATAACAAAGGTTGTGTGAAGCTCTCAGAGAATCATGTGTTTCACGATAAATCGAAACACATTGAGATCAAATACCATTACATCAGAGATATGGTGCAGAGGAAATCAGTACATGTGCAATATCTTTCTACACATGAGCAGGTTGCAGATGTCTTCACCAAACTGCTTTCCAGGACGAAGTTCGAGTACTTCCATGAGAGACTTGGGCTGGTGGAGAATGCCTCCCTAGCTAAGAGGGAGTGTTGATGATTGCAGCTTCATGAGACATTCTCCAGATCGTACTCCTCTGGACCGAGTTGAGATGATCTGTGAGAACACCCATGTGATGGGTGAGTCATGCTCCTCTAGACTGAGTTGAGATGATGTGTGTGGTCTCTTGTTATGCTCCTCTAGACTGAGTTGAGATGACTTGATATGGTCTCATGTCGGACTTCTATGGACTTAGTTGAGTCGACTTGAGATGGCTCTCCACATCGTACTCCTATGGATTTAGTTGAGTTAATCTGTTGAGAGTGATGTCCCTCTGGTTGAGCACATGTAGACTTGTCCCTAGTGGCAGAGCACTAGAGGATGTGTGTGAGACCCCTTGATATATTGTCAAAGAGTAAGACTATTGTGTAACCCTAATTTGTATTGTGAAGGGTACAAGTCAGACCCACTATGTAAAGATAATTAATATTGTGTAAAATATTAATTATATTATTGAGTTGTACAAGTCGGCCCTATTGTGCCAATA
>JZKD02S1981409.1:34171-51162 GCA_000966675.3 Picea glauca | reverse complement strand
GTCTTCTTTTCCATTCTTTAGTCTTGTGATCTCTTCTTCCTTTTCTTCTAATTTAGAACTCTCTTCTTGTTCTTTGAGCATTCCCTTTAACTTCAATATGTGCCTTTGACTCCTTTTAAGAAACTTCTTAGTGTTATCTGAAAGATAGTTATAGTGTGTATAAAAATGATCACTCCTATACATGTGTAAACCCTCTTCAATTTCCTTTTGAAGTTTTAATAGATTTCTTTCTATTCTTTTCATGGGATAAATACCATCAAACTTTACACAAACTATATCTACATGTTCTTCTTCACTTGTAGAGAAAAAATCATATCTTTGCATTCAAGGACTTTAGAGTGTTCTTTACCTTCATTTGAAATATCCTCATGATCTTCCTTTGTGCTATTATCACTTGATTCTTTATCTTCACTTGAAATGTTTTCAAAATCACATTCAGAAATAATGAATTCAAGATGACGCAAACGCGCCACCTAGGGCACATCCGCGCCACTTATCTTCCCCTGTGGCCCACATGAATCCCCTGTCGGGATATCGCGGATCACGACTTCATGTTGCAAGAGTTTCTTTCTTCTAGAAACTCCGATGCCCCAAAACTCTGACTCTTTGGGGTCTCTTACCACGTGTCCTCGCCGATGGATAGTTCAAAGCTCCCATCGAGATATCACGGATCGTGATTCCAACATGTAAGAGTTTCTTGTCTCCGGAAACCCCGATTCTCTGATTCACGACTTCCTCGGATCTTTTGACATGTGTCCCTGCCAATGGATGGTTCTGAGCTTCCGTCGGGATATCGCAGATCACAATTTTCTGATGCAATGATTCTACACCCCTGGAATCCCCAATGAACTGAACCTCGACTCCTTTACAGATGTTTGATGCGTGTCCTGCCAAAATCAACGACTAGGATCTTCGTTGGTGTTTTGAGACTCAAAAGGTCTCAGTTCTCTTGACTTGCAAAACCCCGATGCCTCCAATATCCCGATGCCTCGTCGAAATACTGACGCGTGTCTTACCGAGATCAACAAATAGGATCCTTTCTTGGGATTTCAAAACCCACAAGGTCTCCAATATCCATATGAATTGTCCGGGACTTCCCCTCTTCACACTAGGGCTTAACCCCTACGCAACTCTTCAAGATATAACGACTGACGGGATTTCGTCAATATTCCTCTGCGAATCCTGACCATTGATTTCTCCTCCTTGAATATTTCTTGAGAATGGCTAAGTATCCCTTCTCAGAACTTGTCCTCTGACACCTGCACTTTCATCTCCTACTCGAACCTCCCTCAGCACAAACTCATGTGTTCTACGTTAACGATGTCATGAAGGTGCTATACCTCCTGAGCTTTTCCACTCTGATTCTTTCAGAGGAACTTGCATGCACTCCTTGCGCTCAACATTCAACAACTTCCCAAGTGTTGAATCCTTTCGACTCTGCACACTCCTGCAGCAGCAGTCTTTGATTTCCTTTGCTCAGATTCACAGCTGAGACTTCTTCTTCAACCTGCACACTCCTTGTATGTCTTCAATGACCCAAATCCACTTCTGTGTGAATGAGAACAAAAGTTAAACTCCTTGATCCTTCATCAACCCACTCCTTGCGAATGAATTTCGACTGCACCCCTTGCAAGAATCTCCTGGCTCAGATAGAGAAACAATTGAACCTCACTATCCTTCTCTTTCAAACTTCAGTTTGAAACATGAAATCACATGCACAACATATACAAAGAAAATGTATAACAAGAAAGAAAACATTCATGAGCATAGCATCAATACATGGAGAAAACAACACAAACCATGAGTTTGAATCAAAGCTTCCTTCTATTAATTCAAGTGCCTGTACATGGGTGTTATTCACACAATATTCTCTGGTTTCTCCTCCTCTTCTCTTGAATTCTTCCTCTACTATTATTCCCTATTATTTACAATGGTACAATGAGGGTGTCTATATCCGTTTTCCCTCTCGGACTCTAAACTATCAAATCTAGACTTAAAAATCCTATCTACCAGCATTAAATCTATTAAATGTCGACTATATACCAAAGGACGAGAGCTTAAAGGATCAAGGGCCAATACAATATACAGATGCACCTTCATAAATGGCTTCATTAAAGACTTGCGCTACAATCCCAAAGAACTTAAAAAATTTGGGTTTGTTTATCATGCTGATCTCCGCTTGATGTGTTGGCTCGCTTGATGAGTTGACGATGCTCTTGCATCATACTCCTCGGGTTGAAAAATTTCATGGTCTCCTGTCCATGAGCTCCTGCACGGTCTGTCCATGCTTTTGAATCTCTTCTTAAGTATCCCAGCTGGAATCTTCCATTGGGTGGTTCTTCCATTTGACTAGATACTCGAAGTATTGCTTCCGCCTGGTCTTTTTTCTCACTCTTTTGTCAAGTATACGCTCCATCTGTGGCTTCTCTGCAATCAACATCTGCTTTTTCCACTGGACCTCTAGCTGTTCATCACTTCCATCTCCTGCTTCCTCAGCCTTATATGGATATAAGTTTGAGACATTGAATGTTGGAGATATTCTGATCTCACCTGGAAACTCAATTTCATAAGCGTTTTCTCCCAATTTCTTTAGGACTCTGCATGGCCCAATTTTATTCATTTTTAGATTATTGTATGTTCCTCTCGGGAACCTTTCCTTCCTCATATGTGTTAGAACTAGATCACCAACTTTGAACTGAAGTTGTCTCCGATGCTGATCTGCTCTGTGCTTATATTTCTGGTTTGATTCCAGCAATCGCTCCTTCACCCTGTTGTGAAGTTCGTTCATCGCCTCTACAAATTCTTCAGCGTGTGCGCTCTTAGTTATTATCTGTTCTGAATCCCTCAGTTCAGAAACTCCTCTTGGTTGCCTGCTGTATACAATCTCAAATGGAATTTTGCATGTTCTTCCGTTCACTGAGTCGTTGTATGCAAACTCTGTATGTGGCAACACACTGTCCCAACTATTGTGGTCCTCTGTCACCAAGCTTCTTAGCAAGTCTCCCAGGCTCCTATTTACCACCTCTGTTTGCCCATGCGTCTGAGGATGATAGACAGAACTAAACATCAAGTTAGTCCCCATCTTCTTCCAAAGTGTCCTCCAGAAATGTCCAATGAATTTTGTATCCCTGTCCGATACTATACTTCTGGGTAACCCGTGAAGTCTAACGACCTCCTTGAAAAACAAATTTGTGATATGAGTCGCATCACTGATGTTCTGACATGGGATAAAATGTGCCATTTTGGAAAACCTGTCAACCACCACAAAGATCGAATCATGTCCTCTTTGCATCCTAGGCAATCCCAATACAAAATCCATGCCGATTTCATCCCACGGCCTTTCGGGTATGGGTAATGATTGATAGAATCCCGCATTCTTCTTTCGCCCCTTCGAATGCTGGAAAATTCTACATCTGTCGACAAAATTCTTGACTTCCGACTGCATCCCTGGCCAAAAGTATGCTTCTCTTAGCTTTGCAAATGTCTTGTCATGGCCAAAATGCCCTGCCAATCCACCATTGTGCTTCTCTTTTAGCAGATTCTCCCTCATGGAGCAATTTGGAATGCATAATTGATTTCCTCTGAACAACAATCCATTTTGGATCATGTAATCTATCCAAGGGATTCTGTCTCTGAGAACTGGATTCTCAACTGCTTCATAGGCCTCTGCAAAATCTGCATCACCTGCGTACATGTCCCTAAGATTTTCAAAACCCAATGTTTTGACTCGGAACTCCTGCAGCAACAAACACTTCCTGCTCAAAGCATCAGCCACTTTGTTAGAAGTACCTGAAATGTGTTTAATTACAAATGTAAAATTATGCATATACTCTACCCATTTAGCATGTTGCTGATTCAACTTCTCATGTTGAGTCACAAACTGCAATGCATGATTATCACTATACAAAACAAATTCTTTTGGGATCAAGTAATGCCTCCATTTCTTCAACGCATGTATGATAGAATAAAATTATTTATCATACGTGGAGTACTTCACCGTTGCCTCATCCATATTCTCACTAAAATATGCAACAGGTCTGTCCTCCTGGCTCAAGACCACTCATATGGCAAAGCCACTTGCATCACATTTCACCTGGAACACCTTCCTAAAATCCAGCAACACCAAAACCAGTTGTTCCATGATCTTTTGTTTCAACAGGTTGAAACTCTTCTCTACCTCTTCAGTCCAATGAAAAGACTTATGTCTTTTCTTGAAGGTATCCATCATTGCTACGCTAATCCCACTGAAATTCCTGATGAAGTTTTGATAGAAACTAGCCAGTCCATGAAAACTTCTCACCTCGAAAATATTTCTCAGTGATGGCCAATTTTTAATTACCTCCACTTTATCCGGATCCATCTTTAATTCATTCGCCGATATGAAAAATCCCAAGTAAATGAGTTCTATCTTCATAAATGAAGATTTCCTCATGTTGATCAACAGCTTCTCCTGCTGTAGCTTCTTCATTACTGCAACTAAATGCTTCAGATGTTCTGCTTTTGTTTTGCTGAAAATCAATATGTCATCCAGATAAACAATGAAAAACTTACCAATGAATTCCTTCAACACTTCATTCATCAGCCTCATAAAGGTACTCGGTGCATTCGTCAAGCCAAACGACATGACTAACCACTCATACAACCCTTCGTTGGTTTTGAAGGTTGTCTTCCACTCATCGCCTTCCCTCATGCGAATCTGATGGTATCCACTTTTCAAATCAACCTTTGAAGAAAATTTGGCTCCACTTAAACAGTCCATCAAGTCATCCATCCATGGAAATGGAAACCTGTACCTAATGGTTATCTTGTTAATGGCTCTGGAGTCTGTACACATTCTCCAACCTCCATCTTTCTTTGGACTCAGTACTGTTGGAACGACACACAGACTTAAACTTTCCCTGATCAGTCCTTTATCCAACAGTTCTTGTACCTACCTTTTGACTTCTTCATTTTCCTGCGGCGTCAACCTGTACACAGCTTTGTTTGGAAAACTAGCTCCTGGTATGAGGTCTATATGGTGACTTACACTCCTCATCGGTGGCAACGAATGAGGTAATTCGTCTACCACTATGTCAGCGAAATCTTCCAGCAGTTCCTGAATTTCTTCCGGCAAATCATCCACTCTTGTGCTGGTCAGAACGATTTTTGGTTTCCTGACCACAAAGAATTGTGGATCTTCCTTCTTCTTTACTTCCTCCAGAAGTTCCTTCCCACTCATGAGAAGTACAGTATTTCTCGATTCTGGTTTTACCTCTTTATCTTTAATTGGAAGTAGCATATGTGTTCTTCCATTCTTCTCCAAAGTATATGTATTCATATTCCCATCATGAATTACGTTCCTATCATATTTCCATGGTCTGCCTAGCAATAAATGACATACATCCATAGGAATAACATCACAAAGTATTTTATCATTGTATCTTGCTATCTTGATGTCAACTAAGCACTGTTTGGTGACACTTACCTTATGTCCCTTCTGTAGCCATGAAACTTTGTATGGACTCGGGTGATCAGTTATCTCCAACTCCAGCTTCTCCACCATCTCGATTGAAAGGAGATTATATGTGCTTTCACTGTCCACGATAACCTTGCACACCCTGTCTTTGGTCTTGCATGCAGTTCTGAAAAGTCTGTTTCTTTGAGTTGTGTCTTCCACCTCCTTCTTGGGTGTTAAGAGAACTTTACACATCATCAATGACCTTCTGTCTTTTGCGTCTTCTTCTTCAACATCTCGCCTCTGTGCCTTGACGATGTGAGCGTCTCCTCCATCCTTCTTCCTATATGGACAATCAACTACCTTGTGTCCATTTTTTCCACATGTGAAGCATGTGATGACTCCACCTCTGCCTCTTCCTCTACCTCTGGTACGAGAAAATGTGTTATTATCAACGTATCCTCTGCCCTATTCTGTATGCTACCTTCGTTGTTCAGTGTGCTGGCCTTGCTGTGAACTTCCACCTCTTTCTATTCTAGTCTGAGGATTTTTCCAGTCATCCTTGGATTTCTGGAACCTATCTTGGGCAACTGACTTACCTTTTGGCTGGCTCCTACCTCAGCCTCGTTGTCTGGGCTTACGGCTCAACTTCTCTTCCACTTTCAATGCCATTTGATACGTATCCTCCATCGTTCGGATGGTTGTCATACTCATCTCGTCCTGGATATCGTATCTCAATCCATTCATATACCTGACAACGTTTTCATCATCGCTCTCCCGATGACCTGCTCTGATATTTAGCTTGTAGAATTCCTCACTATACTCCTTCGCTGTCATCATCTTCTGTCTCAGGTTCTTCATTCTCTTGAACAGTGTGATTTGATAATCCCTTGGGATGAACTTTTCCTTCATCTTTGCAATCATTCGATCCCAGCTTTTAATCTTTTTCTTGCCTTTGCAGCGTCTATCTGCTTGAAGCTCATCCCACCATAATGCTGCGTGTCCCTTCAATTTCGTGACAGCATGTCTGACCTTCTTATCCTCTTCGATATCCTCATAATCGAAGTAGGTGTCAAGAGCTCTAATCCAATCTAGAAGCTCTTATGCATCCAGACTCCCTTCATAAGCTAGAATGTCCATCTTTTTTTTTGAACTCATCCAGGCGATAGCCTTAATTAATCGCTCATTGGCTGCATCTTCAGATGCAACTTCTCCTTGTTGTTCGATTTCAACTTCGCCTTCGGAGTCACTTAGATCTCCAGCACTAGCTGTGTGTCTTTGCGCTGCTTCCATATCTTCTAGTCTCGCTCGGAGATCACGTATCTGCCTCTCCATTTCTGGATTATGTGCTTGTCTCCCTCTTCTTCTCTAGTTCTCCCTATCCTCTAGATCGGGTGATTGTCTTTCTCTCCTCGACGGCATGGTGAAAATTTCCTTTCTTCTCTGCTACAGAAAGCAAAGAAATTTTCTCGCTCTGATACCACTCTAATGCAAATGCGCCACCCAAGGCACGTCCGCTCCCATAGGACCTTCTTTTCCTTCGACCCGAAGAGATGAAATTCTCTTCAAATCCCTTGTCGGGACATTCCTACACCCACAGGACTCTCCTTATGATCTCCCTTTGTCTTATCAAGAAATTGGACCTCGCGTGATCGCGAGTCTTGAACTCACAGGATCGGGTCTCACAAATCCCTGAACCCCGATGAATATTCACCCACGCTTTCCTGCTCTTTTCAAGAATTTACCCATCGGGAAATCGACACTTGCGCTGTCGTAGACAACTTACCTCACAAATCCATGATTTTCGATGACCTGTCAGTCAACACTAACCTTATCCCACCTTGTCGGGACTTTCTGCTATCGGGAAATTGTGTATCGTGATTTCCATTGCACTTGTTCATAGGACACTCCAAGTCCCGATCCCCGATACGTGTGACACCTGTCCTCCACTTATCCTCCACTATGGCCCACATGACTCCCTCGTCAGGATATCGCAGATCGCGACTTCATGTTTCAAGAGTTTCTTGCTTCTGGAAACTCCGATGCCCCAAAAATCCGAATCTTCGGGATCTCTTGCCATGTGTCCTCGCCAATGGACGGTTCAAAGCTCCCATCGGGATATCGCGGATCACGATTCCAACATGTAAGAGTTTATTGTCTTCGGAAACCCCGATTCTCTGATTCACAACTTCCTCAGATCTTCCAACACGTGTCCCTGCCAATGGACGGTTCTGAGCTTCCGTCAGGATATCATGGATCATGATTTTCTGATGCAACGATTCTACACCACTGGAATCCCCAATGAACTGAACCCTGACTCCTTTACAAATGTATGATGCATGTCCTGCAAAAATCAATGGCTAGGATCTCCATCGATGTTTTGAGACTCAAAAGGTCTTAGTTCTCTTGACCTGCAAAACCCCGATGCCTCCAATATCCCGATGCCTCACCGGAATACTGACGCGTGTCCTACCGAGATCAATGGCTAGGATCCTTTCTCAAGATTTCAAAACCCACAAGGTCTCCGATATCCCGATGACTTGTCTGGGACTTCCCCTCTGAACACTAGGGCTTAACCCCTGCACAACTCTTCAAGATCTAATGATTGACGGGATTTCGTCAATCTTCCTCTTCGAATCCTGACCGTCGATTTCTCCTCCTTGAAGATTTATTGAGAATGGCTAAGTATCCCTTCTCAGAACTTGTCCTCTGACACCTGCACTTGCATCTCATGCTAGAACCTTCCTCGACACAAACTCCTGTGTTCTACATTAACGATGTCACGAAGGTGCTATACCTCCTGAGATTTTCCACTCTGATTCTTTCAGAGGAACTTGTGCACACTCCTTGTGCTCAACATTCAACAACTTCCCAAGTGTTGAATCCTTCCAACTATGCGCACTCCTGCAACAACAGTCTTTGATTTCCTTTGCTCAGATTCACAACTGAGACTTCTTCTTCAGCCTGTGCACTCCTTGCATGGCTTCAACGACCCAAATATACTTCTGGGTGAATGAGAACAAAAGTTAAACTCCATGAGCCTTCATCAATGCACTCCTTGCAGATGAATTTTGACTGCACCCCTTGTAGGAATCTCCTGGCTCAGATAGAGAAACAATTGAACCTCACTTTCCTTCTCTTTCAGACTTCAGTTTGAAACATGAAATCACATTGAAGCAATCTTCCCTCGGCAGCAGTCGCTCTCACCAGGACCTTCTCTTCTCGCAGGCCCGAAGAGTTAAAGACTCTTCCAACTCCTCTCAAGAGTTATCACTACCCACAGTAACTTCTTCGGCGATCTCCCTTTCGCGTATCGGGAAATCGGAACTCGCAGATTCCTGAGTTCGACACTCACGAGATCGGGTCTTTCAATTCACCCAACCCCGAAGGTCAAATAGTCAACGCCACTGTTCTATCGGGGATTTCCCTATTGGGATATCACAACTTACAATGTCAAGCACCTGACTTTCCAAACTCCGAGCTCTGAGGTGTTGATCTCCCGATTGAATGCCACCTAGACTCCACTCGCTCCCGGGGTCCCACGTTGTCACGTCACCTTTGGGATTTCGTAGATCGTGGATCCAAAATGTAAGTTCTTATTGTTGTTGAAAACCCCGAACGTCGAATCCCGATGGCATTGGTCTTTCCTGCACCTACGGATTAACTTCCCTTCATCTTCCCCACGATCCAACGATCAGCGAGATTTCGCAATTCTCCTCTGCGACCCTGAACGTTGATTCTCTGCCTTGGAGATCTCCTCGCTCTGAAGCTCGTCCTGTTCGAGTCTTTGCACAGATTTGTTCCCACAGCAACGGTAAGGAACTATCCCTCCTGATCTTTGCAACTTTGACTCCTTCAGAGAATTTTTATGCCGCTTCCTGTGCTCGACTTTCAACGACTCTCTAAGTGTTGAATTCTTCAAATCCCGTGCACTCACCTGCGATAGAGATCTTCCACTCCCTTAGCTCATAATCGCCACTAAGACTTTCAAATTCGGTCGGCACTTTCCCTGCACGACTTTACCAACCCAATTCAACTTCTAGGTGAACAAGTATGAGAGCTTAACTATGAGCCTCATCAACGCACTCTATGCGGATGAATTCAACTGCACTCCATGCAGGAATCTCCCGGCTCGGACAGAGAAACAATTAAAACTCATTCTCTTCTCTCAACTTCACTTGAAACCCTGAAGACTCATACACAACATATTCAAAAGCAAATACAGAATGGAAAACAAACATCCATGAGCATAAAGTTAACACAGAGACCCAACACAAACCATGAAGCTGAATCAAAGACCTCTTTCTATTAATTCAATCTGTACATGGGTGTTCTTCACCAGTTCTCTTCTCTGCTCTTCTCTTTTGAATGCTTGATAATAATACAATGATACAAAGGAGGGTGCCTATATTCTGTTTTCCCTCTCGAAATCTGAAACTATCATATCTACAATAAATTCCTATCTAATAGCATTAAAACTATTAAATGCCTTCCTATCTATAATACAATACAAGTGTGCTTCATTACATTTACCCATTAATGCTTGGCGCAACAAATATCAAGGTAGATTTCAAAGAGAAGTTTGCTGGCTTGTCCAGCTGTCTTTCTCCACGCGCTGGCTCGCTTGATGAGGTGTGGATGCTCCTGCATCGTACTCCTCGGCTCAAAAGATTTCATGGGATCCTGTCCATGAGCTCCTGCACAGTCTACCCATGCTTTTGTATAATTTCCTCTGTTTCCCAGCTAGCATCCTCCACTGGGTGATTTTTCCATTTCACCAGGTATTCAAAATATTGTTTCCTCCTGGTCTTCCTGCCTACTCTTTTATCTAGTATGCACTCCATCTGCAGTTTCTGTGCAACTGGTAATTGTTTCTGCCACTGGACCACTGGTTCCTCAGTTTCAGCATCTTCTTCTCCAGCCCTGTATGGGTATAAATCCGAAATGTTGAAAATCGGAGATATCCCGATGCCATCCGGAAGCTGAAGCTCGTATGCGTTCTCCCCGAACTTTTTCAGGACTCTGCACGGCCCAATATTCTTCATCTTGAGCTTGTTATATGTTCCCCTTGGGAACCTTTCCTTCCTCAAGTGCGCCAGAACCATGTCCCCAACTCCAAACTGAAGTTGTGTCTTCCTCTAATCGGCTCTACGCTTGTACTCCTGGTTTGACTTTTGTAGTCGCTGCTTCACCTGTGTGTGAAGTTCCTCCATCGCTTCAGCGAATTCTTCAGCACGAGTGTTGCTAGTTTCAACCTGTCCTGACTCCCTGAGCTCAGAAACTCCCCTTGGTTGTGTCCCATACAAAATCTGGAACGGGCTCTTACCTGTGCTCTGATTCACATAATCGTTGTAAGCAAACTCTACCTATGGCAATATCTGATCCCAACTGCTGTGGTGCTCTGTCACCAAGCTTCTCAATAGATCCCCTAAGCTCCTATTGACCACTTTCGTCTGTCCATCTGTCTAGGGGTGATAAGAAGAACTAAATGCCAAATCAGTACCCAGCTTCTTCCATAGCGTCCTCCAAAAATGACCTATGAATTTCATATCCCGATCCGAGACTATGTTCCTCGCCAATCCATGCAATTGCACAATCTCTTTAAAAAATAAGTTTGTGATGTGGGTGGCATCGCTGGTCTTCTGACACGGGATAAAATGTGCCATTTTAGAAAACCTATCCACCACCACAAAGATGTAATCAACTCCTCTTTGCATTCTCAGCAATCCCAGAACAAAATCCATACTAATTGCCTCCCATGGTCTCTCGGGTATGGGCAATGGTTGATAGAACCCTATGTTTTTCTTTCGGCCCTTCGCATGTTGACATATCCGACACCTGTCAACAAACCTTTTTACATCTGCTCGCATGCCTAGCCAATAATACGATTTGCTCAGCTTGGCGAATGTTTTGTCATGCCCAAAATGACCTTCTAATCCTCCGCTGTGTTTCTCCCTTACCAAATTCTCCCTCATAGAGCAATTCAGAATGCACAGTTGATTTCCTTTAAACATCAATCCTTCCTGGATTATATATTCCAGCCATGGACTCCGATCCCTGAGAACTGGATTCTCAGCTGCCTTGTATGCTTCTACAAAACCCGCATCACCTGCATACATGTCCTTCAGATTTTCAAAACCCAGCGTCTTGACTCTGAACTCTTGCAGCAATAAACATTTCCTGCTCAAAGCGTCAGCCACTTTGTTAGCAGTTCCTGAAATGTGTTTGATTACAAATGTAAAATTCTGCATGTACTCTACCCATTTCACATGCTTCTGGTTCAACTTCTCCTATTGACTCACGAATTGTAATGCATGGTTATCATTGTACAAAATGAATTCCTTGGGTATCAAGTAATGCCTCCACTTCTTTAATGCCTGTATGATGGCATAAAATTCCTTATCATATGTGGAGTACTTCATCTTGGCATCATCCAATTTCTCGCTGTAATATGCAATAGTTCTGTCATCTTGGCTCAGGACCCCTCCAACAGCATACCCACTGGCATCACATTTCACCTGAAATGTTTTCTGAAAGTCAGGCAACACCAGTACTGGTTGATCTGTTATCTTCTGCTTCAACAGATTGAAGCTTCTTTCCGCCTCGACTGTCCAGTGAAAAAATTTGTGTCGCTTCTTCATGGTGTCCATCATTGCGACGCTAATTCCACTGAAATTCCGTATGAATTTCCTGTAGAAACTAGTTAACCCATGAAAGCTCCTTACCTCAAAAACATTCCTCGGTGATGGCCAATTCCTGATTACTTCTACCTTCTCAGGATCCATCTTCAATTCATTCGTCGAGATTACAAACCCCAAATAAATGAGTTATGTCTGCATGAATGAGCATTTCTTCAAATTGATCAGCAGCTTCTCCTGCTGTAGCCTTCTCATCACAATAGCTAAATGCCTCAAGTGTTCAGCCTTGGTCTTACTGAAGATCAGTATGTCATCCAGATATACGACAACAAATTTTCCAATGAATTCCCGTAGGACTTCATTCATTAGCCTCATAAATGTGCTCGGCGCGTTTGTCAAGCCAAACGGCATGACCATCCATTCGTACAAACCTTCGTTTGTCTTGAATGTTGTCTTCCATTCATCTCCCTCTCTCATCCGGATCTAGTGATATCCACTCTTGAGATCTATTTTCGAAAAATAGTTTGCCTCGCTTAGGCAATCCATCAAGTCATCCATTCTCGACAGTGGAAACCTGTACCTGATGGTGATTTTGTTTATTGCTCTGGAGTCTGTACACATCCTCCAGCCTCCGTCCTTCTTCGGACTCAGTACTGTCGGAACAGCACATGGACTCAGACTCTCTCTGACCAGTCCTTTGTCTAGCAGATCCTGTACCTGCCTTTTGACTTCTTCGTTCTCTTGAGGTGTCAGCCTGTACGCTGCCTTATTCGGTAAACTTGCTCCGGGTATGAGGCCAATGTGATGACTCACACTCCGCATCGGTGGAAACGAACGAGGTAGTTCAGCCATGATGATATCAGCGAACTCTCCCAACAGTTCCTGAATCTCCTCTGGCAAGTCATCCACTCTTGTGCTTGTCAGGACAATTCTCGGTTTCCTAACAACAAAGAATTGTGGATCTTCATCCTTCTCCAACTCCGTGAGAAGTTCTTTCCCACTCATGAGAATTATCGTGTTGTTCACTTCTGGCTTCACTTCCTTATCCTTTATTAGAAGAAATCTGTGTGTTCTCCCATCCTTCTCTAAGGTGTATGTGTTCATCCTCCCATCATGAACCACATTCCGGTCATACTGCCATGGTCTACCTAGCAATATATGACATACGTCCATGGGAATAACATCACACAGAATCTCATCATGGTAATTCCCAATTTTAAATTTAACTAAGCACTGTTTAGTGACACTTACCCGATGTCCTTTTTGTAGCCACGAGACCTTATATGGGCTCGGGTGCTTAGTTGTTTCCAGCTCTAGCTTTTCCACCATCTCGGTTGAAATAAGATTATCGGTGCTCCCACTGTCCATTATGACCTTGCACTTTCTTTCCTTGGCTGTGCAAGTTGTCCTGAACAGTCTTCTCCTTTGCACTGAGCTGCTCACCTCTTTCTCGGGTGTCAAAAGAATTTTATGCGTTCCAAGCGATCTTCCGCTGTCTGCATCCTCATCATCACGCCTCTGCGCCTCAGTGATGTGAGCTTCACTTTTGTCCGGCTTCCTGTCTGGACAGTCAACGGCTTTGTGTCCATCCTTCCCACATGTGAAACATGTGATGATTACTCCTCGACCTCTGCCTCTACCTCGGGTACGAGGAAATGTGTTCACGTCGGCATATCCGCCACCCTGCTCTGTATGCTACCTCCTCGGCTCAGCATATTGCTACCTTTGTTCAATTTGTGGCTGCCTCTGCTATGAGGTTCCTCCTTTCTCAACCTTACCCTGAGGTCTCTTCCATTCCTCTTTGGGCTTCTGAGTTCTTTTTTGGGCAACCGCCTTGCCTCTGGGCTGACTCCTACCTCGCCCTCGCTGTCCCTGCTTGTGGCTCAGCTTCTCTTCGGCTTTCAGAGCCATTTGGTAAGCATATTCCACTGTCCTGATGGTGAGCATGCTTAAATCGTCCTGAATGTCATACCTCAACCCATTCAGTTATCTCGCCACCTTTTCGTCATCACTTTCCCAATGACCAGCTCTGATATTGAGCCTGTAAAATTCTTCTGTATACTCTTTCACCGTCATCAACTTCTGTCTCAGGTTCTGCATCCACCTGAACAAAGTGATATGATAATATCTGGGAATGAACTTCGCTTTCATCTTCGCGATCATCCTGTCCCAGCTCTTAATCTTATGTTTTCCTTTGCAACGCCTATCAACCTGCAACTCATCCCACCATAAGGCTGCATGTCCTTTTAATTTTGTAACAACATGCCTTACCTTCTTGTCCTCTTTGATATATTTGTAATCAAAGTAGGTATCGAGTGCTCAGATCCAATCCAACAACTCTTATGCATTCAGGCTTCCCTCATAGACGGGGATATCCATTTTTGTCTTTGAGCTCATTCTAGAAATGGCTCTAATCAACTGCTCGGTCGATGCATCCTCTGTTGTGACCTCTTCTGCATCGTGTCCAGCTTCCTCTTCAACCTCGGAATCACTGAACTCTCCAGCACCAGCTCCTCATCTCTGCGTGGTCTCCATCTCTTCGAGTCTTTCCCTGAGATCTCGTATCTGTCGTTCCATCTCCGGGTTTCCTGCTGGCCTACCTCTCCTTCGGGCATCCCTGTCCTCGCGATCAGGCGACTGCCTTTCTCTTTTGGGCGGCATTGTATCTCCTCCTGCTCCTCTTTTGCTATAGAAAGAAAAAGATGTCCGACTCTGATACCACTCTGACGCAATGTCATGTGTATCAGAGTGCTTTCCCTTTCTCTTTCCCTTCTCTCGCCTGAAATGTACAGACAAGATTTCAGGCTCTGATTCCACTATGATGCAATCTTCCCTCAGCGACAGTCGCTCTCACCAGGACCTTCTCTTCTCGCAGGCCCGAAGATTTAAAGACTCTTCCAACTCCTCTCGGGAGTTATCACTACCCACAGTAACTTCTTCGGCGATCTCCCTTTCGCGTATCGAGAAATCGAAACTCGTAGATTCGCGAGCTCGACACTCACAAGATCGGGTCTTTCAATTCACCGAACCTCGATGGTCAAATAGTCAATGCCACTGTTCTGTCGGGGATTTCCCTATCAGGATATCACAACTTGCGATGTCAAGCACCTGACTTTCCAAACTCCGAGCTCCGAGGTGTCGATCTCCCGATTCAATGCCACCTGGACTCCACTCGCTCCCGGGGTCCCACGTTGTCACGTCACCTTCGGGATTTTGCAGATTGCGGATCCATAATGTAAGTTCTTCTTGTTGTTGAAAACCCTGAACGCCGAATCCCGATGGCGTTGGTCTTTCCTGCACCTATGGATTAACTTCCCCACAACTTCCCCACGATCCAACGATCAGCGGGATTTCGCAATTCTCCTCTGTGACCCTGACTGTTGATTCTTTGCCTTGGAGATCTCCTCACTCTGAAGCTCGTCCTGTTCGAGTCTTCGCACAGATTTGTTCCCACAGCAACGGTAAGGAACTATCCCTCCTGATATTTGCAACTCTGACTCCTTCATAGAATTTTTATGCCTCTTCCTGTGCTCGACTTTCAACGACTCTCTAAGTGTTGAATTCTTCAAATCCCGTGCACTCACCTGCGACATAGATCTTCCACTCCCTTAGCTCAGAATCGCCACTGAGACTTTCAAATTCGGTCGGCACTTTCCCTGCACAACTTTACCAACCCAATTCAACTTCTGGGTGAACGAGTATGAGAGCTTAACCACTGAGCCTCATCAACGCACTCTATGCGGATGAATTCAACTGCACTCCATGCAGGAATCTCCCGGCTCAGACAGAGAAACAATTAAACCTCATTCTCTTCTCTCAACTTCAGTTGAAACCCTGAAGACTCATACACAACATATTCAAAAGAAAATACAGAATGGAAAACAAACATCCATGAGCATAAAGTTAACACAGAGATCCAACACAAACCATGAAGCTGAATCAAAGACTTCTTTCTATTAATTCAATCTGTACATGGGTGTTCTTCACCAGTTCTCTGCTCTGCTCTTCTCTTCTGAATGCTTGATAATAATACAATGATACAAAGGAGGGTGCCTATATTCCGTTTTCCCTCTCGAAATATGAAACTATCATATCTACAATAAATTCCTATCTAACAACATTAAAACTATTAAATGCCTTCCTATCTATAATACAATACAAGTGCGCTTCATTACATTTACCCATTAATGCTTGGCGCAACAAATATCAAGGTAGATTTCAAAAAGAAGTTTGTTGGCTTGTCCAGCTATCTTTCTCCACGCGCTGGCTCGCTTTATGAGGTTTGGATGCTCCTGCATCACACATGCACAACATATACAAAGAAAATGCATAACAAGAAAGCAAACATTCATGAGCATATCATCAATACACAGAGAAAACAACACAAACCATGAGTTTGAATCAAATCTTCCTTCTATTAATTGAAGTGCTTGTACATGGGTGTTCTTCACACAATATTCTCTGGTTGCTCCTCCTCTTCTCTTGAATACTTCCTCTACTATTATTCCCTATTATTTACAATGGTACAATGAGGGTTTCTATATCTATTTTCCCTCTCGGACTCTAAACTATCAAATCTAGACTTAAAAATCCTATCTACTAGCATTAAATCTATTAAATGTCGACTATCTACCAAAGGACGAAAGCTTAAAGGCTCAAGGTCCAATACAATATACATATGTGCCTTCATAAATGGCTTCATTAAAGACTTGTGCTACAATCCCAAAGCACTTCAAAAATTTGGGTTTGTTTATCTAGCTGATCTCCGCTTGATGTGCTGGCTCGCTTGATGAGTTAGCGATGATCCTGCATCACAAGAGTTTTTGATGATTCTTTACCTTTGATGATCTTGATGGAGTGGTCTTCAATTTCTTCTTTCTCTTCCTTGCTTTGATATGTCTCCTCTAGCTTTAGCCATA